>JADDOH010012018.1:0-57528 GCA_016648135.1 Agrypnia vestita
GAAGGCTGGTCCACTAAACCATGGCCCTGAAGGTGATAAATCGGGCGGCTCCCCATCTCGCGTACCGATGTCGGCTGAATTATATTTTGTCGGCACCCACTTCCAGTTCGCGGCACTTGTGAGTTCATCAATTTCGCCGAGGCGATTGGCGACGAAAGCTGAATACGTGCGCGGATCAGTTCGCAGCCAACATAGCACTGTTGTCGAGTCCGTCCAAAAAATTACATTTTCTATGCGGCACGTAAATTCTTTTTTAATGGTGGCCGCCAAGCGCGCTGCAATTAAAGCAGCTTGCAGTTCTAATCGCGGCACTGATAGCGGTTTTAAAGGGGCTACTTTCGTTTTTGCCGCGATAAAATTCACTTTTTTAAAACCGTCTATTTTTTCCACACAATATGCTACCGCACAGCATGCTAATTCTGACGCGTCGCAGAAAATATGTAATGTCACTTGGCGATGACGACTCGAAATGCACTGTCTCGGAATTGTGCAGTCACTTTTGCGCAATAAAATTTGCCACATGCGCCATTTATTGGCATGTTCCACTTGAATAGGCTGATCCCAATCCACTTTAGAACGCCAGACGGCTTGTAAAAGAATCTTCGATCTTATCACCACACAAGCCAAAAAACCCACGGGATCAAAAATCCTCATGACCGCACTCAACACTTGGCGCTTTGTCGGTCTATCCTCTACTTTTAATTCCGGCAGATCCATAAATTTAAACAAGAATTTGTCCGCCGCCGGGTCCCATGATACTCCCAGGACTCGCTCTGTTATCATATCCGCCCCAATAATTTGTACTGGCTCAACTGCTCGTAAATGTGGAGCTATATGTTCCAGTACATCGGCGTCATTAGAAGCCCAGTTGGTCAATTCCATCTTCCCTCTGCGAAGAATCTCGGACACCTGTCGTGCCATCATCACGGCTTCTTCTTTGGTGTCCACGGCACTCAGCATGTCGTCCATATAAAATTTATTTTTTATGACTGCCGCCGCTTCTGGAAACTGCGCAGCCGCCGAATCGGCGATCTTATCGCGTACATATTGCGCGCTTGAAGGTGAGCAAGTAGCGCCGAAAACCATTGACGTCATCTTGTAGGTCTGCGGCTATTCTCCCGGCTCATTCCATATAAATAATTGTGACTCTTGATCTGGTTTCACAATTTTAATTCTTAAAAACATATCTCGGATATCGGCCGCAAGCGCTATACGGCCCTCCCGAAATCTGACTATGTTGCCTAGCAACGAAGACAAGAGATCAGGTCCCGATAATAAAGCATTATTCAATGCTACGCCTTTGCATTTACTAGCGGCGTAGAAAACAATTCTTATTTTCTTGGGTTTTCGCGGATTAAAGACCGCAAAATGTGGCAGATACCATCTTCGGCTGCCTATTTGTTCCCTTTCCGCGGGTGACAAAATCTCGGCGAATCCTTGTTGTATATAGTACCGCATTTTTTCGCGATATGCGGTCGCGAAGGCCGGATCTTTATCCATTTTTCGCTGTATTCCAGCCCAGCGCCGTTTTGCGGTTTCTTCACTGTCCGGTAGGTATACCTCCTGCTGCCGCCATAACAAACCGGTTTCCCAAAAACCATCAGAGCGCTGCCTTGTAGTGGCTTCCATTATCTGCATGGCTCGCAAGTCATCTGTTTTGACTCGCATTGTTGTGGTAATGCCTATCGAATCCACGGCAAAATGCGCCCTTATCAGTTGCTCGATCGCTCCATCCGTGGGAGCGGGCGTCTCATTCACTGCGAGCACGGATGACTCATCGGTCCGTATCATGGAACACACTCCGTGACGCACCCAGCCTAGTGCAGTTCGCGACTCTAACACGTCGCTGTTAGCTTTTATTACGCGCACTTCACGTGACGTAATAAGGCTGGTATTATCCATGCCAACCAATATTCGCGGTTGGACTATTTCCAAGCGGCCGCGGCCCACCAGCCCCTCTGCAATCGGTACCATGAATTGCGAGGGAAGGGCTAAATCACGCACCGTATTTGCTTGCACCTGATATTTTCTACCATCACTACTTTCGATTGTCAGATTCACTTTTTCAGATTTCGTGTCCGTACTGCACATACCTCCAATACCGCGAAGGTTTAATTTATACACTGGACCGCGCGCACCGACGGCACTAGCTAATTTAGCATCGATCAATGTCACTGAGGAGCCTTCATCACATAGCGCAAATGTTTTTATCTGCCCACTCGGGCCACCCACGACGACCGGTTGCACTTTTAATAAAATTGCGTCATCAACTCGGGTAGCCACGGTGGCCACCTGATGTCAGGCTTCACTTGGCCCGCTCGCCGCGCCTGGTGTATAGGCAACATCTTTTTCTGTTTCCGATGGCTTCGCGGTATTATGTAACAATTTGTGGTGTTTTGCATTACAGTTTTTTACACTGCACCGGATGTTACGCACTTTGCACTGATTATTGTGTCCCGGGAACCACTGTTCTAAACACTTAAAGCACAACTTTTTTTCGCGAACTATTTGTACGCGCTCCGCGGTCGTTTTTCGAACGAAATCACTACAGCCGGCCGTGCTGTGTGACGTCATATCGCAAATAGCACATTTTCGCGGCGCGTCTTTTGCGTTCGATATAGCAAAATTAATTTGTGCATATTTTTTATTTTTCTGTCCCGGTACTAGCGACGTATCTTGTCCTCCGTGCTTGGGGGCGGCATCCGTTATCATCGTGAGCCAGTTTGCAAAATCTTGTATTGTACTGGAATCTGACGAAGCTCTTGTAGCGAACCATGCCATCCGCGCTGGTAATGGTAGTCTTCCAACCATCTCACATAGTAGTTGGGGTGCGGCTAGATATCGGGAATCGAGACCTTCGACGGTGGCCACAGCATTCGTCACCGCGATCGCGAACTCAGTTAAACTTCCCGTATCACTGGAGTCTGTGAGACGTGGCAGATGTCTCACCTTTTCCAACATAGTTGCGATTATTTTGTCCGGCTGACCAAAACATCGCTCCAAAATTTGCATAATTTTTGCAACATTATGCGGGTCCACCAGCAATGGTGCAACCGTGTCCCGCGCTTTCCCTTTCAGGGCGCGCTGCAGACGAATTAAATTTTCTGCCGGATTTAAACTGCATAATTCCGACGACTGATCATATTGTGCTTTAAACGCACGCCATTCCATAACGTCCCCATTGAACACTGGCAAGTCTTTTGCGCTAGACTGCCGTGCCATCAACGCTGCCATACGCGGCTCGTCCTGACTGGACGCGTATCGGGGGCTTTCGACCGAGCGCGTTGACCGAATAGCTTCGGCGAACACGTCCGTCATTCGGTCGAACTGTGACTGCTGATTCCGCATCCATTCTGCCAATGGCGGAGGTGCAGTTTGTGCATGTCCATGTGACTGCACGGTATGTGGGTGGCTTGCTGTTGGTCCTCCCATCTCGTCCCGGCGGCTGTTAAACTGATCCATGTCCGTTCTTCTCCGCTCGGGATCGTCACCCGATGTTGTAGGTATCGAGCCATTATTGCCCATATCCGGGCCCAAATCGCTTTCAGCAGAACATGGCGCCGCCGCGTTCGTTGCAACGGCGCCGACAGTACACGTTCCGGTACGTGACGTCACGGGATCCTTTCCCGCTGCTGTTTGCGATAATGACAGTGCTCGTGCGTAATCTGCCGCGTGACTCTGCTGCATTTCCTGCATCTGCCGCCTGTGGTGACGGTTTTGCCGGCGCAGCTCCGCCCTCAGCATTCTGATGATTTCATTTTCTGATGCAGAAGCTGAAGTAGCTTCTGTAGATCCAGGATGTGAGCCTCCTTCTTCCTCGTGTAACGCATTCTCATCGTCTGAAGATGCTGGATTGCTTCGCGCATCTCCTTCTTCCGATGTGTCCCGACGAGCTCCCGATCTCAAACCAGATCGAGACATGATGACATACAGCAAAAATACAAGCAAGTAAGAGCGGTTCTCCGGCGCCGAAGGACCAGTTGTTACGGACAGACACGCCCGTAACAAATAATTATTTTAGAATAGGGTGGATCACCGATTACTCGCCTGTCTGCTGTGCTCCGGGCGTCGTGACGTCACTGACGATGAGTCACAACTCGCTTCTAAATCTTGTTGATGATGATGATACTTTGAAACACCGGAGAGCAACGCTACGATCGACGGTGTTTCTTCAGGGGTTTTAATTCACAACAATTTACACACAAGAAAATAAAAAGCAGAGTTTTTGTTTCAGAAGGAAACCTAGCGAAAAACGGGCAGAGTGACGTTGTAAAAACTATTTGTCGCACATACACGGCCACAAATATTTACTGGCACTAAGGCACTGAGAGCACTGTGTTTCGCTAGGTTTTCGCAGCCTTTTTATTTGGGTCCAGCAAAAATAACGGGAAAATAACTGCCAAAAAGGGATTACTGAGAGAGGGGATTTACATCTTTATTATAGGCATCGGCGTAACGTGGTGGACCACGGAAGCTGTGCGCTCGGCCTAGCGGAACGACCGCTGGGCGCCGGCGATACCGTGCATCGGCGGCGCATATCTCGCGGCGCGCGGATATTTTTTAAGATAAATCCGCTCTCTCATATCTCCCGCTAATGAGTCATATGTCAAAATGTGCGTCTGACATGCCCGCATGTGGGTGTAATACGCAGATTACTGTCCGGGCATGTCAGCGCTTGCAAATCGCGTGCATGTGACAAAAAATGAAACTTTTTTATTTATGAAAATATCTAAATTATTAATATCGCATCAGGTAGCCCTTGTTTTTCTGAAGAAAATGACACCTCACACTTTGATTATTGAGCTCTCTAGCGATAGTGAATCTAAATTTAGCGCCGTACGAAAAAATGTACGGCGCGCTATCTCAAGTCACGAGCCGTGTGGGTGTCGGTTATTACCTGCCCGTATTTCTATTGGTACAGAGATGCGGGCAAATACACTGTAGCTGACCGCTCCGTAGGCGACTACCTGATTTTTACTTTGCGATTTTATCTCAAAACAAAATTTAAAATATTTAATTAAGCGCGCCCGCGGCCCGAGTGACTCATCGTGAGATTTTAATCTCTCTCCCTCGGCCGCGGTCGTCGCTCTAATGGATGACTCATTAACGGGACCCTCATTGACAGTTATATACATAATTAGCAAACACATATTTACAATTGTTCTTAAGCTATTTTGCCTTTACGGCCTGGACCCTATTCACGATTCAAGACATTTATTTTTAAATACTTAATATTATATCATATTTCAAAATTAAGCAAAAAAAATATTTTTAATCTTCGATTTTTGATCCTGTGCGAACCATACATTTTATATATATTTTTTTTATTAAACAAAATTGAAACCCAATAGATGCAGAAAGGGATGGAAAGTCGAGGTTTGTAAACTTTGATCAATAATAAAGTCACGGGATGATTTGCTGAGAAGAACTGGTAAGGAAGTAGACACTTCCATAACAGTTCCGGGATAATGTGGGTCTCCGCCCCTTTCTGCTTCTATTTTTTCTATTGTACAAAGATTTTCTCAAAATATGTCTAAGCTACCGCATTTTTGCTGTATTCAGTCTGCTTTCATTATTTTTGGCCAGTTCCAGGCTTCAGTTGGTACCAAAACTCCGTCAGTCTTACTTCCTTTGATAGATTTTTAATAGCCATAAATAGAGCACCATTTACTTTGATTCCCTCAGTCACTCTCCTTTCGAAATCATGTTCATTTGATTTATTCAAGCGTCTTATTTGGTAAAAAATGTTCTCAGGTTTTCACGGCCGAATCTTTTGTGTATAGTTTTCTGGGATATTTTGCCGTGGCCTTGCCCTGCCATCAGCCCTGATGATGGACCCTGTAATGGGATCCAAATATTGGCCAGAGAGGTCACGTAGACAAGGCAGAATATCCCAGAAAACTATACACAGAAGTCTTATTTGGTGGTCGACCCGAAAGATCGTTAGAAGAAGATCGTTAAGCGACATCTGAATGCCTCGGCAGGAGCGGGCTGCAAGGTGGCGGGGTTCCTGGGCGTGGTGGGCGCGCAGGGCTCGCTGCTGGCGCTGGCCGCGCTGACGCTGGAGCGCTGGCTGGCCATCACGCGCGCCCTGCACCCCAACAGCCGCCTGTCCCCGCGGGCCGCGCGCCTGCTGCTGGCGGCCTCGCTCGTCTACTCGGCCCTCGCCGGCCTGCTGCCCCTCCTCGGGGTCAGCGACTACTCCTCGACCAGGTATGCTGTTTCATTTAGCGACGCGACAAAAGGTCCCACGGAAAATTGGTCCAACGACAGATGGTCGAAAAATTGCGCACGTGATAAAAGATCTGAGAACCTTTTATCGTGGAACTATTTAATTTATTTTATGCATAGATTTGTGT
Organism: Agrypnia vestita; assembly: GCA_016648135.1. Classification (NCBI taxonomy): domain Eukaryota; kingdom Metazoa; phylum Arthropoda; class Insecta; order Trichoptera; family Phryganeidae; genus Agrypnia; species Agrypnia vestita. Next base: position 6,360 of record JADDOH010012018.1, read on the forward strand.
TGAAACTATCTCAGGTTGGGCAGCTGCCCTAAATTATATGTTCATGCGTAATTATCCACCTTTTTTACATGCTTTTACTTAACTCTCTTTGTCTGTCTGTCTGTTTGGTGGAATCTCGTAATTAATTTTTCACTAACTTCCCGACAAGCTAAAGCTCTGAAACATTCAACATTTACGTGAATTGAATGATTGGCATAAGCCAAGAATATGTTCCCATGGTTTATACAACAGATTCGTCTGAAAATAAGTATTTCTCGATATAATAGAATGTTCCGATTATAAAATTAAAGATTAGCCTTATTGATCATTAAATGCCTACGCAGCTTCGAGATTCATCAATATTATTAGTTCCGATTTCAAATTTTTTAATTTTAGTCGGCAGACAACATTGACATTATCTGTCGAAACCATATATAGGCGAAATCACTACAGTGCAGAAAAATATGTTTGTCTCACCCATACTGGTGTTACTTCGAGTCTCATCTACACCAATCTTCTAATGAGCATGTCCGAGAATTAGCGCCAATTTATATCCAATCAGCGCCGCCACACGGGATAAATGAGAGTCACGACGCTTGCGCACAACAGATCAAGTGACAGCAATGAGACAAAGGTAGTATTTTCTGCCCCGTTTGGTTCGTGATTCGTGACACCTCCACTAATGGGCATTAGCAATATAAGAGTATTACATAGATGATCGAAACGATGTTTAAAAAAAGATAAAATCGATAATTTAGGTTATGATGAATTTAGATTTCCACTATCTCAGGATAACTTTGGTTTTGAAAAAAACTGTTCGACAAAAACATATCACAAAAACACCCAGGCTTGGGGGTGATCCAGCACAGTGAGGGTTCCTGTGGGTAATCCAGCACGGTCGAGGGTTCCCGTGCGTAGTTCAGCACGGTCAGTGTTACAAAGTCAATTCAATTCAACATTTAATCCGAAAGAGCTCTGTTTCTATATCGCAGCGTGTGTCTTCCGATGCGGCAGCGCGGCTGGGGGGACAACGTGTACCTGTGGGGGCTGCTGCTGGGCGGGGCGCTGTCCGTGCTGGCCGTGGGGGCCTGCTACCTGCACATCTACAGCACCCTGGCCCGGGACTCCAGGCACTGCGCCGGCAGAAGCGTCGAAGCCAGTGTCACCAATAAAATGGCCATTCTGGTAAGAGCTCTACTATAATTTGATAGATTTCAATGCTACGTGTGACGACTCAGTTTGCGCCTACGCAAGCGGGTCCGATCTCGGCTTATCTTCCTGGATTGCAACGGTGTAGAGTGATCACTTAAACCAGCTCATACAGGTACTAAGAGAGTCTCTGAATATTTCCCTTAATCCACTGCATCTTCTTTTGTCTTGAGATGGCTGCACAAAAATAACTTATTTGGGAATGGGTTTATCATCCATTGTAGTTGGTATTTCAGGATCGTAGAAATGTTTGCCTCTTCCAGGACACCCGAGTTTTTATCTGCGCTCTTACTAAGTTATACCAAAGATCTTCCTCAAGCATCAGTTGTTTAGCAATACAACACCATTTCTATACAGTACATACCTACTAATATCTACACCTATAAAACTCAATGCCTGTCTGTTCTCTATACAAATCTACACCGTTTGATCGACCTGACCCAAACTTTGCATACATATTTTTTATTTTATATATTTTATATATTTATATACGGGAATATATATTTTTTATTTTATATATTTATATACGGCGAAAAACATATTTTACCCTCTCTTCTTTAACCTCACCCCCTCTGTACCGTTTTACAGATCTGACCAAAAATTTTCATACTTGTTCTTTAGAGCCCGGCGGAAAATACAGCCACATTTCCCCTCGCCCCCTTTACTTCACCACCTCCCTATGATATATTTACTAAACAAATGTATACCTTTTGACAGACCTGACATAAATTTTGCATACATATTCTTTAGGACCCGCCGGAAAACATTCCCCCTCCTGGACATCCTATCCATCCCATCCTAGATTCAGTGGAAACATTGTTTAGGTATATTAGAGACTTTGCAAAACAATGGAACCTTCGTTTCTTGATGACTATCATCTTGCCTCTTCCCCAGGTCGTGACCCACATGGCGTGCGTGGTGCCGGTGGGCGCCGCGGGGGCCGGAGCCCTGGCGGGGCACCCGCTGGTGCACGTGACGGGGGCCAAGCTGCTCCTGGTGCTGGTGTACCCGCTCAATGCCCTCGCCGACCCCTTCCTGTACGCTTTGCTGACCCATCAGTTCAGGAGAGATCTTTGCCTGCTACTGTCCAGGTAATGGTGGTTTGCAGAGAAAGAACCCAATAGGATCGCTGATTCCTCTCGTTTGGCGATTGAATGGCCTTTGATCCGATCGGCTCAGGGATTCCTCTAGATGAATAGTATGAATGGCTATTTCATGGTAGGTACACCTGATTTGAAAGAAGAGTAAACACACCAATACAAGACCGGTCCAGTAGATAAATAAAATATATATTTTAGTGCCGCTACAGTTGAAATCGATCTTTAATCTTCTGCCTACACGATACTTGGTCTTCTGCTGCCCGTTCCCATATATTCACCAGCAGCAGATACCGAGCATTCTTCTTCACATTGTCTTCCAATAGTTGGTATTCTAATCAATATTTTGTCCTATTTCTTTAGAGTATACTTTTTACCTCGCAGGTTGATTTTTTGGTCATGGAACTTCATGAATGTATTGCATACCAATACACGTCAATGTGTGCATTATCGTTACTAATGCAAGAGATAGACAGCGTTATATGATCGCCTCACGCTAGACAGTAATGCAACAACGCACTAACGCCAGTTGATGCATACACTGAATTGGTTTAATATTGGTTATATATACCGCGCATAATGTGTTATTTAAAATCAAAAATTTTTTAAGAAATTGCTAATTATTATAATTATTAAAGCATTATTAAAACTCTCTGAAATTTCTTGGTGGTTATCCAATATCTGTAAATAGGCTCTGAGAATCACTGAGCCTATGCGGAGCACCTGAGAACTGGGAGCAGCTGGCACAAGATCGCGTGAGCTGGAGGAGAGTTTGCTCTCGGGCTGATGGTGTTGCGGCGGCCAGACGATTAAAAAATGAGCAGCGTCAACGGGACCGACCAACGCATCTGACCCATTCCTACGTGAAATATACGGGAGAGAGCGCGCCTCTCGAATAGGGCTATTTTCCCATCGCAAAGCTCATGAGAGACGCAGCAACAACAACTAAGTCAGAATGGCGAGGGGATCCTCGATCAGGAGGCCCGGCTACAACAACAACAAACAATATATTATACTCTTAATTTGTGACCAAAATTTACTTTCTTCGCCTACTAGTTTCAGCTTCCGAAAATGGCACCCAACAGTCATGCAATTAATCGTAATAAAGAATCCGTACAATTTTATTTTCTGAGGCTACTATTTTTTTTTTATTTGTTTATTTCTATTTAATTTAAATATAAAATTTTGGTTGGACTGTGCCTGTCTCACTACAAATATCTGTGTTGAGACAGGCATAGTTTACAATAGTGTGTAGGTACAAAACGTAGTATATAGTAGAATAATTATTTGTATTTGATAAGTATTGTATATTAACATAACATAATAGAGTGATTAAAGTAACATGATAGAAAATATATCATATATATGAGATTAGTGATTACTCCCCTTGTTTCGGATCCACTGTTTTATTTTGTTTTTTATATTAGGGTTGTAAATTGTGGTTAGCCTGGATTGTTTTAATTCATCAAGCACGCAATTATAGTTATAGCTCTTTTTTCCATACGTGATGTGTAACCTTGGGATTTGATTGCTATTGGTTTGATTTTGTTTATTTGATTGCTGTAACTTGCTATTGGTTTAACAACTTTGACGGACACATTGTTTCGGGTGATATTGAACCCGAGGTTGATCTAAATCTTCCAAGGCCTAGGCACCTTAAAGGTGCAGACATGACCTTTCCATCTTGAATTTCCGTCTCGTGTCCAGGTACGGATTCTGCACCCAGAGAGCCCAGCAGTACAAGGTGCCGGGGGCCAACCGGGACCAGCTGCTGAGCGGCGGCGGCGGGGGCCCCCAAGGGGGCCAGGGCAGGGCGCAGGGCCCGCAGCACCGAGCCCCCGGGGGCTCCCTCACCACGGGATACGAGGAGCTTCCCGTCTGACACATACTTGAAAATCAATTAATTTTTTTTTAACTAATAATTTAGTCAAGGAGATCTAGATTGTTAGTCACGTTTTAGAACGTGAAAGAAAAAATAAGATTGTAGTTATATATCAAGATATCGCGGTAGTTTTTTTTATTTTCAAAGTACTCGAGCACTGTTCTGTAACTCACACTAATCATCACTCGTGAATCTTCCGCTTGTCTGGAACATTTTATCGCACCCAGGTTCTTGATTTCCCTGGTTTATTATGATTCTCTCTAAACGTATGCTAGCTGTTCACTCGTTTCTATGATTTCTCGCGACTGTCGATAGATGAATTAGAATCCAATCAAAAATATAGATATCTCATTATCAGTAGTGACATCTGTATTGGATTACGGGAATGACAAAGTTAGCGACCGCAGGTGGCGGTAGTAAAAATACAACTCTCATACGAAACAAGGTGTGCAAGTTAAACATGTGTACAACTTACTAAAAATTTGATACATATGCTAGTCTATCATGGGTGGAATTGGTGAACGTTACATTGTATAAAGTGATCGTAAGCGCTATGAACACCCAAAAAGACTTCCATACCTACTTTCCCATATAAAAATAGCTTCGTCTTTATGAAACATTTATAATATATTATATAGTTCAATTCGGTGGCTGGGTCGTGTGGAGAGAATATCCGAGCATTAAGCACCAAAGTCCCTGCTAAACTCAAGGCCAATAGGGCGAAGGAGCTTAGGAAGGCCAAAGTTAAGATGGAGTGACAGCGTCCTCAAAGACATCTCTGCCTTAGAGCTTGGGAATTGGAGAGAGCTGGCACTAGTCCCAGATGAGTAGAGGAAGATTTTTGAGGAGGCCAAGACCCACCAAGGGTTGTAGTGCCAAGAGCGATGATGATGATATAGTTCAATATCTGTGCATTTCTTAAATACAGTTTGCATTCAAAATTAGTTTGATTTCCAACCATAAGGAGATAAATAATTAAGAAACGCGTTATATACCTGAGACACATACCTACTTACATGTAATATGTGTTTCTAATTCGAAAAGATATCCATGAATTTAGTTAAATAAAAATGGCGTTTACAGGTATATTAAAGCTCTTTATTAATAGTTAAAAAGTTCTCAGGCGTAACAATGCTTCAGTATTAAAATTTGATGTTAAGCTACATGTTTACTTAGATTTTAATAAATATTAACCCAACATAACGTAATTATAATCTAATTATTGAAAAAATTAAAATTTACAAATTTTGTATTGAATTTATATAATTATACAGGGTGTTTTAGAGCTAGGCCACAATACTTTACAGATAGATTCCTGCCTTGATTATGAGTCGAAAATGTTCAAACAACCATGATCTAATATCAATAGTTAAGGTGATATGAGACATCAAAATTTGCAATTTTTTAATATTCCTGACTTATTTTTTACAAAACGTTGAAGTATCATTACAGTAACTTATATCAATTACGAAAAATTGATTCGTTTCAAAAAAAGTTAAATAAAATAGTAAAAACCCTCAAAAAATTTCAATTGGAATGTTATCCAATCGGAATTGAGTGGTTTTTATCATTTTATTTGGCATGTATTAAAAGAAATAAAATTTTCATATTAGATATAAGATACTGTAATGATATTCGAACGTTTTGCAAAAAATAAGTCAAAAATATTGTAAAAAATGCAAACTTTGATGTCGCATACCTCCATAACTATTGATCGTGATCATGGTTGCTTGAACGTTTTCGACTCATAATCAAGGCAGGAATCCACCTGTAAGGTATTGTGGACTAGCTCTGTTACACCCTGTATATTCAATGAACTCAGTCTCGGAGTCTGATGGTTGAGTTTAACGATCACAGATCTGGTCTATTGGTATTAAAATCACATAAGTATGTCTATTGTGTCTTCCGTGTGAAGTTTTTTGGGACATTACTTATATTACCACCCGTACCTAAATAAGGCGTGTCCTATTCGGTATTGCAAGCCAATACTAAACAATAACATTAATATATACTCATCACATCAGCCCTGATGATAGACCCTGCAATGGGATCCGAAACCTCGGTCGGAGAGGTCGGGTATGCACGGCAGAATATCTCAGAAAACCACGCACAGAAGATTCTGAACGGCCGTGAAAACCTAGAACATTTGTATGTCTGTTGTATCTTATGCGTTAACTTAAAAATATGATTTTGGGGACCAAATGTTTGACGGAGAAAATTTAAAAAAAAATGTATTGAATTTTTTAATAAAATTGTTTTCGTGCATTAGTTCTTCTAAATAAAATATACCCCTCCTCCTCTTCATACACTTTTCATTGTTTCATTAAAAATCAATTTTCATTATCAAAATTAACATGAGCCATATGCAAATGTGTAGGTATTTTAAGTAAGTATCAGCGATGTACAAGATACCTATACAAAGTATCTGGAATACAAAATGCAAGATACTTTACAATCAAGTATTTCAAATACCAGATACAATTTCTGGAATGGTATCTGAAGTACTAGATACAAAATACGTATCTTCCAAATAATTTTTAAAGATAAAATTCTTTTGTAAGAAAACATTTTATTGAATGTAAGTTTATTTTTTTTCGTAAATTATTTATGAATAAATCGAGTTGATCGCGCAAATGTGACAAGACCCTTTTTCTCTATTATATTTTTAAGGTTTTAATTGAGACTTAAGTAAAACCAGTTCATCAAACATTTTGTCGCTCATTTTTCCTCGATGAGGTCTCATTATAGGTACGTCATCGGAAAAAAGTATCTTAGCAATCTTAGTATTTACAAAATACTAAGATACCAAAATAATGTATCTAAATACAAGATACAAGATGAATATTCAAAAAAGTATTTCAAATACAAGATGAAAATACGTATTTTGCATCTTGTATCTGTATTTCAAATACTTGTATTTTAGATAAGTCATATCTCTGGTAAGTATTATACTCTGGACATTCCCTTTTATCTGATAATTCTATATTTTTAAAAAAATCCTTAATCTGATACTACTATCCCACGTTTTAAAAATTTAATTTAAAGCAACAAAGATGCCGAGGAAAGAACTTTCATTTTAAAATCACGAAAAAAAACAAATGAATCTTTAGAAATAAATAATAGTGAACCGCGATTATCGCATTATTGAATCTTCTGGCAAAAATTCAATAAAAACAGGGAAAGCTTTAATAATAATGGACGAACCCGAAGCATTAGAAGATGAGCAAGAGGTTGGTGCGGCTGAAGAGGTTGAAAGCGAAGAGGAACCGGTAGAAATCATTGAAGATAAACCAATTCTACCCAGACTTACTCTCACAAATCAACAGGTATGAACTACTTATTAAAAAATTCGTTGAATACATTGTCTAAATGAACATTTTTATTTATAATGTTAAGGTTTGAGTAGCTTGTTGCTGTAGTATTTACTATTTGAAAAAATAATCATACATGTAATAATAAAAAAAAATCTTAGGCCCGAATACAGAGTCAGTTAAAATACTTTTTAAAAGCATAATTTGCAGTGTAAATTACACTTTTAAAACGTGCTTTAACATTTAAATCATTTAAGTATTGACTCTGTATTCGGGCCTTAGACATTTTTAACGTGTTTTTAATACCACGATATGTTAAACGAACAATCGTTCAGATGAATATTAAATTAAGAAATATCAAGGTGATAATGCAAATTAAAGTAAATGTGTTTTCTCGAATATACCCACTTTGTTTCATTTTTTAAACAATTATCTCAGTTGTACAAAACAGCACAGCGAAGCACGCAATAAAAGTATCGATCTTTTGCAATAAAAGTATCAAGAATCGATACTTTTATTGCAAAAGACAAATAGATATCTTAGTTCAAAGTTGTTTGAGAGTGGCTTAACACATTATTACAGAAAATTTGGGTCTATTATCATTGGTTTGTATTGGTCTCTTTTATATTTCCAATGGTAGGTACTATACAGGGTTATTTGGAAAACATTAATAACCTCGCATGACTATATTTCTCCCTTGATTATGAGTCGAAAATATTTTAGCAACCATGACCTAATATCAATAGTTATGGAGATATGCGACATCAAAGTTTACATTTTTTTCAATATTTCTGGCTTATTTTTTGTAAAACGTTGGACTATCATTACAGTAACTTGTATCGATTACGAAAAATTCTTCCGTTTCAATAAATGTTAAATAAAATGATAAAAATCCTGAAAAATTTCCAATTGGAATTCGAAGGTTTTTATTTTTTTATTTCACTTGTATTAAAGGGAATGATTTTTTCATATTCGATATAAGTTACTGCAATGATAATCCAACGTTTTACAATAAATAAGTCATAAATATTGAAAAAAAATACAAACTTTGATGTCGCATATCTCCAAAACTATTGATATTAGGTCGTAATAGCTTGAACATTTTCGATTCATAATCAAGGCAGGTATATAGTCCTGCAAGGTTATTAATGTTTTTCATATAACCCTGCATATATCTTACTGAAATGGAATTAAAATATTGATCAAAACTAATTAACTGGTGAAAAAAAAAATTGAAATCTGCCAATAAATGACTGAGAAATAGATCATTTAAGTTTACGTATTTAAGCGACGACGTGGCCTGTGCCGCCTGTGACGTCATCTGACCTACTCGAGACCGTCGCACCACAGGCACTAAGCGAGTCGTGTAGGTCAAGTGACGTCACACGCTGGACTAAAGCTAAAGTCCCACAACTTTTTCATTTGTAGTGATACTTTAACGATTCTTTCAAATTTTTGTTTCATTTGACTTAATTTTTACTCCCTTTCTTTTAACTCGTGGCGTCTGATTGCTTGCTTGTCTGACGAAAAAACTTTGGATCGATTTTTAACCCTTTTCCCGTAATCCAATCGAGCTGAAACTTTGCAGGCAGACTCGCGGCGACGATAAAAATGATCTAACAAATTTTCTTTAAAAAAAATTAATAATTATAGTATAATTTTGGATTTTTCGACATTTTTTATTACTCGCTTTCGTAGCGTCGCCCGACTCGAGCCCAACGCGCAGGTCAAGCGCCAAACCTGTTTCCACTAGTAAAGGAGAAAGGGAGTATAATAAAAACTTGTTTTTTATGGGCTAGTTTTTTTATAATTAATCTATAAAATGTAAACTTCTCCATCGAAGAAAGCCGATATCAACCGAGCATTCGAACTGCTGGACCAGGCTGGGAGCGGGCTGATCGATGCGGACATCATTATGATTGCTATACAAGCCTTAGGTGGGTGCGCTCATATAAGTTCTTAGTGTAAATATTACAAGTTTATTCACAACATCAACTAGGAAGTAGCATCGAAGAAACCATTCCGCTCGCAGTCACTCCGTCGGACAAACGTGCGATAATCGCGTACCCAGCGGGTGGATAGTGCATCGAAGACCCCATGGCAAGAAGTTGTTAACTAACATTTTTTTCAAAAATGAGTTAACAAGCCATCCAAACTAAATACTGTACGCTCTTTCCATTGGAAATAAGTTCAGAAATTAAAAATAATTAGAACACGTTCAAATCATAGGGATGAACATGTCAACTACACTTTTTCATAACTGTGATGTTCTTGCGTGCGTAGGCAATATAACTCGGCCTACGTACTTGGGAATAATCGGGTTCTTCTAGTAATACGCGTTACGTAGGTAATAACATTTATTGGAGACACTACTTTATAATACAATATGTACAACTGATTCGGACCCCGGTGAATCTCGTTCTGACCCGTGCGGCGCAACAGCACGGGCGCCATCCACGCGTCTCGCTCGCACGCTTGCCTCTCACTCATCCAAGCGTCCGCACATTCGTCACAATAACAATAAAATCAATTACTAATGGGAAGAACATGTTATATTCGATAATAACATGTTCATGCCATCATTCTGAAATTAACACGCCTTTTAATATGATTGGAATGTTTATGGTTAGTATAAATTTTACTCTGGCAGTACTGTCATATATTTGTTTTTATTTGAAGACTATTATAATATGTACTTATATATTATTTTTCAATAATTTTAAATGGTACATACCATAATTTATATTATTAATTAACATGCCAGGTATTTTGAAATTTTGGATAATGGATGGAAAAAACGGATAGCATTTGAAGGGTTGTTTGATGTTTGTATTTTACCAATTTTAAAAAGGTTTTATTCTATTAAAAATGAGTTCCAGAGGCGAAAAAATTATTGTTAACTACATTTTTTTAGGGAAAATTAGTATATTTTAATTTTTTGTGCATAAATGCGTTTTTTTTTTACTTTGTAAATACTTTTTTGATATTTTCGTGACATAAATCAATAAAAATTAATCTTGAGTTAGCAATAAAACATATTTTTCAAAGGCGAAATGCAAATGTCTAATTATCTCAAAATGACTTGAATGTTAGTTAACAACTTCTTGTCATGGGGTCTTCCATTATTTAGTGCATTTGATGAAACAATTTACTCTACTTGATGCGCCCCAGGATATTTTACATTAAGAAAAGCAACATTTTTTTTCCAAAATACACTGAGCTGCTACAGGACACGAACCTACGACTTTTCCATTGCTAATGGATTGCTTACCTAACTTTTGAGCTACGATAACCTTATTAATTAATACTAATTATTTACGTACTCTTTATTGATGACTCACTCCCTTTTTTCCAGTATTATCTTTGATAAAGATTTTTTTCCCCTGAATAAGGATTTTGCTAGTTTACAGGGATCTTTAGTTATAATGGATTACACCACTGTAAGGCATCAAAAATATATTCAAATTTAATTATTTCCTGGCCTAACTATGGCATATGTAAAATTCGTTTTATTATCATTATTTACGTCATGCATTGGTTAGCGTTTTACATTCACAAATTATTTTTAAAATTTTAAAATCGCGTTATGTGCTGTCCCACAAATAATGATGCAACGAATACTACGTTCACGAATACGAATAATTCAACAAGGTAATAAATAATACACCACTGTTCTTTTTTACTAAGAGATTTAATAATTAAAATTTACCACCGGCAAATTTTTGTTCAAAAAGCACAACATTTCTTATATCTGTTTGTATATTCCCAGCGGTCGAAAATAAATATAATTTTTTTCACGCTTACGAGAGGTCATGTTATTAGATTTAATTTGAAATTATTTTACAAGAGTTAACACTTTTACACACACCGGAAATAAAATGGAACGAACAATACAAAACAAAAACCACATGAAATGAGCACCTAACCATATTGATAAACCAACGAAACTAGATGAAAGAACTCATATTAGAACTCGATAACTTGAGAACTCAACAAATCCATTCATTCAATGTAAGGGATATACCCGGTATTAGAGTGCGTAGGTGTTTTCGGATACACGGTGCACAGCCAAACCGTAATTTGCGTTGCGTTCAGTTAAAAATATGTAGTTTGTTTTTAATATTCATGATAATATTCGGCGAATACGAATATTCGGTAAATATCTACTATTCGGCGAATACGAATATTCGTATTCGTTGCATCACTAATATTCACGTAGCCAGCGTTTGAGTGATATGAACAAGTTGATTATTTTCTCGTTATGATGGCGATGTTTTAATAATGGTGATGTAGTATATAAAAATATAAAAAAAATATTTTTGTGCAAATGAGAGCAGATTAAAAATATTTTTCATGTTTTTCCTAAAAAATCGAAGTTTAAAATTTACAATAAGCAAATGGCGCATTTTATCATGTGACTAGCTATAACCCGCCAAAAATGACGCTACTTTTACATGCCGTTTCCTAAAGAATTTACTTATTTAAAGCCGACACCCATGAAACAGTAATAGATAACGACTTTTATCAAAATATTTGAACTTTTTTATATTTATATTTCCCCTGCCGGCAGTTAATAAAGGTATTATTTTAAACCCTGGCGATTGTGCTGGGCGGAACATGAAATGGTTCGCGTCTTTGTTAAACCCTAGTATATATTTATAGTATCTTTTTGGCGGTCCACGGAAAGGCGGCGGTAGCAACATGCGTTAGGCGGCCGGTTCGGGTTTGCTGACGCGAGTTCAAGCCCCGTCTCCGGCCGTTTAATTTGTTTGTTTAAGCCGTGAATTTAACGAAATTACGGACGGACAGACGGACGGATTCGAGGACGGACAGACAACGAAATTATTACGTTTGATTAGTGTGTAAGACGTGTGAAAAATTTCAACGAAATCGGGCCAATAGTTTTTGAGATACTTTATCTATCGGTCTGAAAAAAGTACTTTCGAAAAAACAGTGAAAAAAAATTTAAATATGTTTAAATATTCACCTACCACAAACAAATTCATCAAACTGCTATAACTGAAATTTTTGAACGAGGAACGACTCAAGTTATTAAATTTTCAAGCAAAAAAGAACCAGGTTTTGAAAATGTTCAAGTGATGCAGCCCCTTATTTGATCAGTAGTAACAGTAAAGGTTAAGCTAAAAGCATAGATTTTAACGTTTTCCACCAATCAAACAACTCTTTTTAAATCTATGCATTTCATAGCTTTTGCTTTTACAATTGATCAGATAACCGACACTATTTTTTTATGTGGTGCCGAGTGAAGAGTTTAAGCCTATTGTTATAAAAAAAAATAGTTTCAATTATATAATTAGAAAATTCCGAGAGTTCGTTATTTTGAACTCAGTGGCCATGTTCTTTTTGCGCATTTTCTCACAATTTGAATAATACATTTGTCATCAATAGGTCGTAAGCTGGCTATACATATTTAATCTAGTTATTTTTTTACACTTGTTATTGAGAGGGACTGCACGTCTAGAAACTAAAATAACACAAATAAAATTCAGTTGTGTGTGAAGTACAGTGGTTAGATTATGTAAAAAATTTAATTTCTTAACTACCAACGAAAATAATTTAGTAATATATTTTTCTTATCGAAAGATTATGAAGTGACATCTGTGGAACTGAACAAACTCATAGAAAGCGTTGGAGAAAACAAATCGGGAACGCTGTCGGTAGACGACTTCACCACCCTGATAATGAGGAAAATTGCCGAAAAGGATTCGGAGTTTGACATTATCAAGAGTTTCCTGCACTTCGACGTGGAGAACAATGGTAATTATCTTGTAGAAGCAACGAACTTTTTTATTTTATACTAGCTGTCACCCGTCAAAAATGACGGCACATGTCGGCTCCTAAGGAATAGGTAGGTAAGTATTTATTTATTTATATAAAAAAAGAAAAAGAAAGGAAAAAAAATTTAAAAAAGGAAAAAAGATAGAAAAAAAATATAAAACGAACTTTTACTTTGATTAAACTTGAAATAACCGGCCCTTAGTGACAGCATTTTCACCGCTTTCATTCCACTTTCATTCCTTTTTTACTCCCTTTAAACTCGTGGCGTCTGCTTGTCTGACGCAAAAACTTTGGATCGATTTTTAACCCTTTTCCCGTGATTCGATAGAGCTGAAATTTTGCAAGCAGACTCGTGGCGACGATCAAAAACATGTATCAAATTTTCGTTAAAAAAAATGAATAATTATAGTATAATTTTGGATTTTTAGAAATATTTAATGGTTTTTTCATACAACTTACTCAGTTGTATGAAGAGACTGCGACGCATCTGGTAGACACTAAACCTGATTATGGTATAATTTTGGATTTATGAAAAAAATTTATTACTCCCTTTCGTAGCGTCGCCCGACCGAAGCCCAACCCGCAGGTTAAGCGCCAAACCAGTTTCCACTAGTAACTGAGAAAGGGAGTATAATAAAAACTTGGTTTGTATGAAATAGTTTTTTTCATTATTCCAGGCTTCATTTCCATACATCAGAGTTGGCACCTTCGGCTTTGACACATGCTGGATTTTAATCCTAGAGGAAACATCATCAATCAAGATGTATTATAGATGTCTCATAGAGACGCAGGTATTTGGAAGGCTATGGGGAAGTAGATATGGGGTCTTTTTTGGGTGTTTATGGGGTTTACGACCTATCTTACCGCCGGCCTATGTGGTCACTTCACACAATGTACCTAACCTTCACCAACTCCACCCATCATTGATCACATCATTCAATTTTTTAAGTTATATATATTTTATCTTTGTATGCGACTCGTATTTACTAACGCCATCTGTGTTTAAAATTTGTCATCCCCATGAAGCGGTATAGATGTCGCTGTTGGTAATGAGATATCTTGAGAGATTTTTGACTCAAGTTTTTGAAGCAATATTCTTTTTATATGTACTTATATGACATTCATCAAAATTATTAAAATGTTTACTAAAATACTCGTGAAACTTATTTCAATTTTTAGGTCTTTTTTGTAGGTGGTAGTCAATCATGGGTGGAATTGTGAATATTACATTGTGTAAGAGCCATAAGATAGTTCGTAAGCCCTGTAAAGATACTTTCCCACATAAATAGCTACGTCTCTATGAGACATCTTGATTAATAAACTCGTTATAATTATCGTGGAACTATGTTCTGAATAATCATAACTTAACAAATGTAGCTTGATTTAATTTCAAAATCCATATTGTTTTGTTATTATTGCTGTTGCGTTTGAGGTAAACTGTGTATTTTCTTCATGGCAGACTTCATAACGGTGGAGAACATGAGAACAGTCGCCGATGAACTTGGAGACGACTTGAACGATGAAGAGATTAATGAAATGTTTGAAGCGGCTGACGAAGATGGAGACGGAATTGTAAGCAACAATGATAATTATAGTTATTTAATTGATCATCTTTTTATAGATATGATAGACTCTCCAGTCTCCAGGGTGGTGAGGTTAGAACAAATATTGTTTCTGCCGAAAAACATAATGAAAAAAAAATCAAATACCGAGCGCCTAAGAATCAGATATGGGGGGTATAAAAGAAAAGGCAGCAACATCCCTCTGAGGTGTTTCTGAAGAAGATTTCTCTGGAATCTATGAAACCTACATCTTATTAGAAATAATTTCTGTATTTGCATTGTGGTTTCAGTCTAAAATCGACATCGACTCTCACTTTAGTATGAAGCGGCCATTTTGTCACGTGATAAATCCTTGAGGGCTGATCGTTTGAAGTATATTTTGGTGCCTTTGCTTTTAACAGTGATTTGGAAACATGATTTTGGAAGGGACAGAGCTATATCTCATATTAAAAATCAATGTTCGTTTGTTTGTTCATATTTTGAGCGCTGCCATACCGTTTTTCCGATCTGACCCAAATTTTGGATACTTATTCTTCAGGACTCGGCGGAAACATGACCCACATTTTCCCCTCTTCTTTAAACCACCCTCCCCCTTGGTATAGTCTCTTCAAAAATTTATACCGTTTGACAGATTTTACCCAAATTTTGCATACTTTTTCTCAAGGACCCTTTGGAAAACATGGGCCATTCCGACATAGAACATTATATTTTTAGAGTCTTTGCAAACAATAGACACTTTGTTTCCTCCCACAAACTTGTTTTTACTTAACCCGTGCAACGCCGGGTACGAGCAGCTACTTTCATAAAAAAACTCGAATTCAGTACATTCTAAATTAGTTATCCTCGGCGTCAGCATCCAAAACATTTTATGATTTTTTTTTGGATATTGTTGCCTTTGCTTTTATTTTTTTTTCACATAATCTAATTAGCTTTAATAATACTCGCTACAATATTCGATAGTAGAAATGAACTGTGTTTCGGAATAATAGTAATTCCTAAAATAAATCAAATTGGGATTCGTAAATTCGGTGTAACGCATCATTTTCCTTTTAAATTTAATTCATTAAAATAAGCGTTAAACACAATGCTGGGCTTTTATTTTATATGTTGATGCCTATACTAAGTGTCGATTTTCATGACACATTTTGTTCTCGATGAGCGAGTTTAGTCATGACAGAAAATTTATGTAGGTACCAACAAAGAAAACTTTTATTATTTATGTATACCATTAATATTAATATATTTTGTTACAGATAATAAAGGCAGAATTCATCAAAATGATAAACAAATGCGTGACGCAGGTGACTCCCTAATAAAAGTAAAGTTAACATAACAATATTAGAAGAATAATGCAACGAAAGATACCGAATAATAAATTTTAATATTAATACAAAATGTATATTGTTTTATTTTATTTATATCTTCTACGAAGTCGAACTTCATTCAGGCAAAAATCTTGAAATATCAAATACAAATCGTATTTGCTGGGTAAAGGACAAATCAGAAATATTAGAAATCAATCATAAAAAAATAATCATTTTCATATTAGTTGAAGGTACAGTAGCCGGCAAACATCTTGAAATTTTACGGCGTAGTGGGGGGAAGTTTGCGCATGTACCATTCCACCGAGACCCAAATTTTGTCTTCTGCGCATTCCCCCACTACGCCAAAGAATTTCAAGAAGTTTGCCGGCAGCTGTACCTACCTACACGGAAACAACGGGGAGGAAGATACCTACGATACCTACCCAGTTGAATATGCAAAGTGCAAAGCCATAGACGTACTATAAATATACAAAGCTCAGTTGATCTATTCGAAAAAAGAACAAACTTGAGAACTTTTTTACAAATATTGGAAAATGCCCCCTTTAAAAAATTTGCCATCGAAGAGCGCGCATTTGATATTTTGAAATTGGATAAGGCAAAAATGGTGTGCCAAGACAGAAGAATGGCGTTCTATACTCTGCCTACTGCCACTGAAGAACGGCATTGTGGTAAATTAGTTTTTTGTTGTTCTAATACTTTTACTTCTTTCAGTGCACATACTCCTTTAGAAACTTTGTGTTGAAATATTATTCGGTGTACAAACAATACAATTTTAATAACTTTGCGTTAATCTTGGAATTCATATATTTAAATAATACTTTTAGTTACAAAAGTTTTAGTTTTAGTTATAAAGTACTTAAAGAAATTAATTCAACACACCCAGGTAATTAATGGATAACCAGATGATGACAGATCTGAAATGATAAATTAAATTAAAGTAACGCATGAAATATAATAACGCAGAATCAGTGCTAAAAATATATCTGTATATAGATTATTGAAACAAAATCTTATAAATGACCTTTACACATGACACAGAGTATCTGAAGCATCACAAAATAGATGAGACCAGCTTCAACATTCACGTTATTGAAAAACGTTATAAACCAACTACGAACTGGGTTCGATTAGTTACTAAATTTACGAGGTTTTCTGCTAAAATTATCTTATTTGATAGCAATCCATATTTTTTTTTGGTGAAGTGTCGCTCAATGCAATATAATTGTAATTAGTACCACTAATAAATTAGTATGAGTCTAACTACAGGTGAGTTTTCTTCTTAATCATTTTATTGTAATTGAATTGAATTTATGCCCAATGGTGAGCGGCGTGTTCCCTTGATTTGTCTGAAATTTCATACACAATAAATACATCTCCATTTTTACACATGCCGAGACTTGATGATTACAGCGTTTAAAAAGAGAACTTTCTAAGCCATTTTTGTTTGACCATCTTGTAAGAGATCATCCATTTGTTCATTTTCCTCAACTGTCCTGTTGGTTACGAGTTTCTCGAGACAATCGCTGTTCTATCAGGCAACGTGCCCAAAGTAAATAAAATCTTTCTCGCCACATCTCCAACCCGTCCATAGTTCCTTTCTTTATTTCGCAAAATCCATACAGTGATATGCAGTATAATTAAAATTTCACTAGACGTGAGATTTAACTAGACAGAAACATTAGCAACAAAATTATATTCGTCACTCGAAAATTCTCACTCCGACGCGCGGGCAAGCTCTTCCGACGACAGTAAATTCTTTTTTGCTAAGGTTTCAGGGATTCGCGGGAATTACAATAATTTCATAATATTTTGTAATAATTTCGTTCGATTAGTAAGAATTAAGGCCAAAGACTAGGATTACAGCAGTTACAATTATATCGGCAATACCTTGTCTATGGTCGAGCCGGTCTATATTCTGTGGTCGAGCCTCTTTTCTATGGCTCAGCTCAAGACTCGACAAGTTTGTCAGCTGTCACTTAATACATAATAACAATAAAATTGTTTTTGAATTTGTCGCTTGTCAGTTGGTGTAATTATTAGTATTTTTTTAAAGTCGCTGGTGGCGTGTTTTGTGTAATGTAATATATCAGGATACTTAAAAATATGAAAGTGAAACTCGTAAGAAAGGATCACAAAGATCCAGAACCATTTGAATCAGTGATATTAGACGTTGGAAAACACATTTTAGGACGCGCACCGCCTTTAAATGTGAGACTATATTTTACCACGATCGTATCGTTTTGAAATAAGAATTTTCCAATCGATATAACTTGATTAAATGTATATTGTTAGACACTGCTATCTTTTCAGCCATTGGTTCCCGCTTTACTTCTGACTCATCAAGATAAATCTAATCTATCTCGTCATTCGATTTAAATTTATGTTTAGATTTTTAAAATTATTTTGTAATTCACACGGTGGTTTTACATCTGTTAAGTGTTTATTAATATAATATTGAAAGATCATTAGGTACTTAGCCTAAGTATTTATGTTTTAAAAAATAAGATTCTCAGAAAAATGCGTCGTAATTATTGCAGAGAGAAAAGAAGGAGACGCTTAACGGAGGCCTTCATTCAGCAGTGCATAGAAAACGGTTGATGACTGATGATTATGTACCGATGCTCCATAAAATAATAAAGCATTAAAAAAATCTATGTAAATCTAATTATATTGCATTTCAATAAAAAATACACTAGAAAATAGATTTGTTACTGGCCAACTGTGCTCTCAGTGCATCGAGTACTTGTGAATTCATGAAGTTTGAGTGAATTCCTATAACTGGCTCTCTTTTATTATTTATAATAATACAATGCTATGTTTATATATTATTTATAATAATACAATCTACTTTTATTATTTTTAATAATACAATGCTCTGAAAATTACAAGTAAATAAATAAAATAATACATAAACCATTATTTTTAGTTGTTTCATATTAGCAGAAAAAAGCAGGTTATCTGCTAGTATGAATATTATCCTCTAGTTAACATAATTTTTTTAATATTTGCAGTGTGGGGATCCCAATATATCACGGAAGCATTGCACCCTGGAGGTTCACAATGATGGAAAAGCGGAACTAACATCTGTGAGTCAAGGACAACAATCTATTTGCTTATTTTTTCTTCCATAAATTTGACATATTTCCTTAATTGAGAATCTAGAACAGCCATACTCGGCGTGCGGCGTGCGGGCTGTCCGAAACACATTTAATATCTGACATTGTAAGTTTTGAATATCTTGAAATGCGCATGAATAAAAAAAACAAACTCCTGTCATTTTAAAACCGGCGACTTCTGTGGTTTAAGAACGCTTTTGTTTCGACCACATACTGTAAGTTTTGTGTTTGTCGTGTAATTTTTTAGTCATTTTTTGTGATCCTTGTATTCCACATTCATCCATTACTGTCAGTAAAATCTCTGTTCCAGTGTGTCAAATGCTTTTTTGAAATCTATAAATATTATTCCTATTTTTTATGATTTTGGCTAGGCATGTTATTGTGATTTATCATACTGGTAACATTGTACACAATAAGACGGCAGCCACGGTTAACCTTTCCCTTATGGTGCTAAAATAAAAACGCTCTTTCCGGTGCTGTGTAGTCGATATACAATAAAAAATTAGCAATTTGAAAACGGAAAAGTAAGAACGTTCATAGCTAACTCCTTAAATTAATTATAATTGAAGTTAAAAATGATAATAGTTGAGGTTTATTTGCTGAAAACATGAAAAAACCTTCTGGCAACGCTCACGGAACGGGCCGCACAACCACTCTGGATGAATGTCCGAGAGCTACTACCGCGGAATGCGCGGAACCGGGAACGGCGAAATGGCAAAATACAGTGTTCTATTTCTCGCGCTTTCTTATAGCGAAGTAGGCAAGAGTGAGACGCGAATATAGTGTTGCGCTTCCCGCACACTCTTCACGTATCGTAGTGTCTTACTTACAGCGCTGTTTATACGCTGCACACTGGCACACATTTGATTGTATTGGTCAGATAACCCCTCTGATGTACCCGATAAATTCTGATAATTATCAATATTCTTTTTTAATTCAATGTGTAAAAATATTATAGAGGAATACCTAAAATCTTAACCCGGTATTTATTATATTTATAGAGATATTAAAGGTTATTAGAAGCAATTTGTAGTAGTTACGCATCATAGGGAAGAGAGAGTTAACCATTAAATTAATTTATCCAGCATATGGATTTGGCATTTAACGTAAAACATTAGTCTGAGGTAATGAAAAGTTTGTATCAACATGTACAGCAATGCGAGCAGCACAAAATGAGTAATTACTGATATTTTTGTTAACAGAAAACTGGAATCGCTAGTGGCACCATAATATAATTGAAATCATCTTAATTTATGCATTTATAATTTACTAATTCTATTTGTTTTTTCAGACCCATGTTAATCACGTTTTCTACTTTCCAACCAATCCAACTCCATTTAGTAAACCCATTTTAAAAAAAGGAGAGAATGTCGTTTTAAATAATGGGGATTTGATATCCTTCCTACCCGACACATTTCTATATTCTGTGAGCTTCATCACAGACAATATCCAAGAAAGTAACGGCTCAGAAAATATACCTCAAGCAGATTCGAAAGTTAATCCCGGCATGGAAGCTGAAACTCAGGAAGTTAACAATAAGGACCAGGAACAGGATACTTCTACAAAAGTACAAACAGATGCAAGAACAAACGCAGAACATGAAGAAGATTCCACGTTGAATCTGAGTGACACGGAGTTGGTATCATTTGACGGATTTGATGATGCAGAAGAAGAAGGAGATGAGAGAAGTGTTCCATCACCCTCGCTTCTCGGTAGGTACCTGAAAATATCTTCATGAATATATTTTATTTGTGAAAATTCAATACCGCCTAAGAGCCAAAAAAACAAAATATGTTTTAAAGCATAGAGATGGTCAAACCATTATTTTAATCGGTTACACATGGTACAGTTATTTAAGATTTGTATCTGACTGTATAAATGATTGGTAACTGAGATATAACTGTTTTCTAGTACCAATAGTTGCCCGTCGAATTGCAAAATATCAGTTACTTATCATCATTGTTAGTGAGTCATCGGTTAAAATACTATTTCTTATAAAGAAGAACTGATTAGGATATTTAGATTTTAAAACATATTAGTAAGTTTCTTGGACCCAACATCATGAAAGTTATTCTTATAAATAGATTTCTGTCATCATTATTAGTGATGATCAAATTGTTATTTTAACCAGTTACAGTTATTTGAGATTTGTATCTGATTGCATTGATAATTGATAACTGAGATATAATTGCTATCTGGTACCAATAGTTGCCCGTCGAATTTTGAAAAATCAGTTATCTGATTCGATAGATCAATACAATCAGATATAAATCTCAAATAACGGTCATTGTGTCACCAGTTAAAATTCCAACACTAATCGTTATAAATGGCTCCATATGCGGCATCGCACTTACACATGCGATGTACAAATGTACAAGGCCAAATATTAAAACTTCTGACCATTTAATTACTCTTTCAAATATTTTAGAACCAAACAGTTTTATTTGTATGAATATAGTTTAACAAATAACTACCAAATAGTTTAGTATGTAACAGTTTAAATTTAAGAGGCATTCAGATTATCAGTTTAATTTACGCAGATGAAGCAACCCCTGGTGTTTCGGAGAGCAAAACCAGTGATAAGAGAGAGCTGAACAAAGGAGATGCGGAAACCAGTGATAAGAGAGAGCTGAACCAGGGAGATGCGGAAACCAGCTCGAGTCCGAGTCCAAAACGTCATAGACCCAATTCGCCAGAAGATGTGAAGCCTGATATATCCAAGTTACAGGTTATTAGACTTATTTTCACTTTAATATTTTTCTTTAGTGCAGCTAGTTATGTACATATTAGTACACAATTCTCCATAAACAGTCAGTATGGGTGAAGTACAGTAGACTCCTGATTATCCGGAGTTGCATTAACTGGAGCAATAAAAGATTCACTTTTTTTAATAATGTTTGAAAATCTAAAAATATATTTTCCATCTTTTCTTCTTCTAGTGCCCCGTCCGTTTAACGGATGTTGGTTATCATGTTGGCTATGCGGACTTTCTTTGCTGCGGCCCGGAACAGCTCCAAACCACTGTCTCAAGTTTTTCAGCTATGAAGTGCTCCTTCTTCCAGGGCCCTGACTTCCGACAATCTTTCCCTGCATTATGAGATGCAAGATCTCGTATTTCTCTGGATGTCTCATTACATGTCCTAGATATTGAAGCTTTCAGATTTTTATTGTTTTAATAACTTCTTTTTCTTTATTCGTCTGAGCCATAACATCTTCATTCGTAACTCTGTCCGTCCAGCTTATTTTGAGAATTCTTCTGTAGATCCACATCTCGAATTTTTAAGTCGCCTTATCAGTTCTTCGGTAAGCTTCCATGCTTCCATTCCATAGAATAATACTGAAAACACGTAGCATTTGACCATTCGCATTCGTAGTCCAAGGTTGAGATCATACTGCAGAACATCTTTTTCATACGGATATAGGTTGCACGAGCATGCTCTATGCGACATTTGATTTCAACCGAAGGATCCCATCTTTCATTTAAGTTGCAGCCCAAGTACACAATACTTTGTATCTTCTCTAGTTTCGTTTCATCTTTATAAAGATTTTCATTCAAGTCAAGTGCGTTATTTTTTCTTATGAGCATGTATTTTGTTTGTATTAAGTTCTAACCCAAATTTCTCACATGTCTTCACTACTTGATTCAGCAGAAGTTGCAGATCCTCAATGTTACTTGTTGGAAGTATCGTACCATCTGCATAACGCAGGTTGTTCAGGATCTTCCCATTTACAACATCAACTAAATAATATTTCGCAAATAAAATAAAAAACTCGTGAAGTTATGAAGACCCAGAAGTGCGAAATTGTGAACATCCCAAAATAAGAAATTTCGGCAATTCCTGTCAATAGCTTATTTATTTTGACACAAGCGGGAGTCTAATTTTTAATGTAAATACGCACCCAAGTGGAGTATTTTGGCCATACTTAATTGTTTATTCTCTTACTTTATATGCTCAATATTGTATTTTCGTGCTGTATAATCGTGTATAAAATTATGTGTATTTTTTCACCATTTTAATGATTTGGCATCTTGTATAAATTTTGCATCAGTGTTATCGCCCAACAGGTTTTTTAAAGTTCTTAAATTTATGTTTTCATTAATTGTGACCCATGTCTAAACGTAAAAGACTTGTTCTTACTATAAAATAAAAACTTGAATTAACGTGCATACAGCTGTGTGCGATTATATGTGTTTTTATCAAATTTTTAGTCATGTGTTTGTAATTATTTTCTGATTTTTTTTGTGAAGATAATATTATCTAGATCATTTTTTTCTCAACGCCCAAGATAATTGGGAGTCTGCTATACCGATAATAATTTGACAAGATATTTCATTTTAATATAAATTTTATGTAACAAAATAGATTTTGACAATAGATTTTTTGTATAATTAATGTATTATTTTTTCTAAAATTTATTTTTTTGTAAAATAGAAATGGTTGATTTCAGGCCTCGATTAGCACTGAGCCAGCTACGTCCAGTGTGAAGCAAGAACCCCAGGATGGGATTGCACCAGTTAAAGTAAAGACAGAGGCTCAAGATGGGGCAGCTGGGGTCAAGGTGAAGGATGAAGACGGTGATGGCGATGGGGGCAACCCTGCCATCGCTGGAGGGTCAGATGATAAGGCTAAACCAGCAACCAACAGAACCAAATGTTCCTTTGGTGCTTCATGTTATAGGTGAATTTTATGATGAGATTAATGGACGATACATAGTTTTAAATGTACTTAAATACTAAAAATTATCTGATATCTTATCCCATCGATGGGAATGCAAAAGATAATCTTTTTATCATCGCATCAAATTTGCTGCAAGGATTATTTGGTCAGGTTTATGTAACTGTTCCATGGTTATCTTTGTATATTCATTCACTCTTTTGGAGTTTTTTTTTTTATTAAAAGAGAGATTGGTGATGATAATTTTTATTTAAACTTTATATGTACTACACAGAATATTTGAGTTATCAATTACTACTATAGTCAATAATAAGGTATAGTTATCAACTATTAACCCCCCCTGGGCCGCGTCGGATATATCCGACAGGCACAAAATAATTTATTTATCGACGGCCGCGTATCGAATTTGAAAAACGTAATTTTTTCCCAATAGAGAAATCCTGTTGT
The DNA here is from genome assembly GCA_016648135.1 of Agrypnia vestita. Lineage (NCBI taxonomy): Eukaryota > Metazoa > Arthropoda > Insecta > Trichoptera > Phryganeidae > Agrypnia > Agrypnia vestita. The sequence continues at coordinate 30,763 of JADDOH010012018.1, forward strand.
GACCTGTCGTTCCATTTTTAACTCAAAAACATCACGGATTATATTTTAAATCAACAATCAAAACAGAAGTTTTTCTGCCGTCAAAATCGTATAGAATTGTCATAGATGGCGCTCCGATCGCGTGTTGTGCAATCGAAATTCAAATATTCCATCGTCAAGGTCACGCGCAATGTGCGCGGGAAATACGATTTATTTTTTTCGATTTTCGATTTATTTGTACACGTATATACAAATATATACGATATGTTTTGCGATATTTGTCAGTTTTTGTTGGTTTATGATTCAATTGAATACTAATAGTGATTTATTAACAAAAATACACGCAATTTTGTTGCGTTTATTTGAAATATGTGTGTGTGTGAAAGTGTATCATATTTATGTGTTATGAGTGCGATGTCCCGTCGTGTGCCGTGCCGTGCAACAAAATATATCACACAGAAGAAGATTATTATTATTAATAGTAGTGTTGTCTCTAATAAACAAATAAAAAAATTATTATTATTTTTCAGAAAATGTTGCGCTGGCAACATTATGGAAATTCAAAAAAAGATTATTTTTTTTACTTAAATGATAAAAAAATCATTGCGTTTCGACACTTACGATAAAATAATATGAATGTGTGTGTTTTTTTTTAATATACGCATGTTTTCATGGTTTTTTCGTAAAAAGAAAAATCACAAAAAATTCCGAAAATTTACGACCCACAACAAGTTAATTAATGTTGCACTACAAAGTGATTGTCAAATCATTCAATGATTATTAGTGACGGTCACAGATATGAAAATTAAAACACAATTTTTTTATCATAAGGCGAAACGCGTCTCACAAAAATTAAATTACTAAAAAAAATGTGTTTTTATTTTCGTGTGTTGTTCTTACATCTGAAATAATAAATCTGTGATGGTATTTTAACTGGTGATACACTAACCATTATTTGAGATATGAATCATATCGTATTGTATCAACGATTAGTAACTGATTTTTCGCAACATCTCAGTGACCAATCCGATACAAATCTAAAATAATTGTACCATGTGTAACCAGTTAGAATAACGGTTTAACTGTCACTGAGATGTGTACACAGAATACTTACCACATTGATATTCTTACTAATTACCAAACTATGATAAGCGTTTTTACTGTAAAAAAATAGGATTAACTTGGTTACCAGACCATATTACATTGTTTAATAACATATGAGTATTTTGATTAATGAAATGATAACCAAACTATCATGTGCTCTAGGAAAAATCCGCAGCATCGCGATGAGTACTCCCACCCAGGCGACCCTGAATGGGCGACCCCTACCCCCTGCCAGTGGGGCGCGGCTTGCTACCGGCAAAACCCTCAACACCGCTCCATATTCTCGCACCCTGGTCCGCCGGCACCACGGCCTGCCCCCCAGCCAGCACAAGGTAAATATTTCAAACTTGACTGATGTACGTAGTCTTGTAATTAATAAATGTAAGTAATGTGAATAGAATAAATCTGGATTTAGATTTATTCCACCGTGAAAAAATGTCCCTGTTTTTATCATTTTTGTAGTAGTAACAAACAAATTTGAAGTTCACAAAGTTCCCTTGCAGCACTTTTCACATTTTTGTTCACTGGAACATTTATCATCTTCTATTTACGAAGTGCGCTTATGATGATGAAAATATTGAGGCTGTGACTATGTGATTGGTGTTCGATGATTGGTAACTGCAATTTTTTATAATTCAGCCATCAATACATTGAAATCAAAACATATAATTATTTAAATTACGCTTACAAATTATTACACAATCACAATCTTGGTTTATCTCATCACTAGCGTGATGGATATTATTGAAATTATAAGAGATACAGAAAGTGCAATATCAAATAAAAATATATACAAAAAAAAACTATGTTCCCTCATTAAGAACAATTTAATTTTTGCATTTCCAGTAAAAAATTATTATCGCTTCATAATCCATTTATATCCATCGATCCATTTCCAGCATCCTCACCACCACTATCACTCGCCACCATCAAGATTCATTCCACCACATCAACAGCTGCAACTTGGTGCTACGAGTGAAACTCAGAATAATCAGGAATAAATCACGAATCTAAAAAATACCATGCTTAAAATTAAACATAAAAATCTTTGTTTATATAATAAGTAATATTTTATACTGGTAAAAAAAGTAACCCGCTGCGGACTAAGCATAATTTTCATATTAAAAGTTTTAAAATAAAATACTTAGTAGGCATCGTTGGATTGCAGGGTTAGCCGGCGGTCCGCGGATTATGCGGGTGGAGAGACACGGGAACGTTTTTAACATCACGGCCAACGCCGTCAACTTTTACGATGACCATTTTGAAGTTGAAGATTTCAATGGAGATAGTGCAGACTATGATTACGAATTCTAAAGGAATATCAACTGCAATGTGTGATTTTCTTTAGACCAGAACGTTTGATACTATTTAACCAAAATGTACCTGATAATCTGAGTTTTTTGTATTAGGCTATAATCATGTCACATGTATAAAACATTTTTTAAATAAAATCTTACCGAGAGCTACATTTATTTTATAATATTATAGATTTACCAATACTTTTTTTGTTATTTATTTGAAAATTCCAATACTTAGCTATTTTTATGTCATAACAAAATGTACTGTAGTGATTATGAAAACTGTTATGTTAAGGCTAGACATCCATTTTGAAAATGTCAAATGTTGATGTATGGTGTCATTGGCTCGTGATCTTTCAAGACGAGAACGAGACGTTAACAAACCTAACATTGCACAAGTGCATATACATATTTACGTATTCATTGCAAGACAGGGAGATTGTGAGGAAAAGAGACAACCATACGGAGTGCTGACGCTAAAACATACGGAAACACGCGAGAGCAGCTCGTGCACGTGTATTTTGTGTCCGAATTCTGAATGTTTTAAATCTAGATTTAAAAAAAGCATATTTACATTTCTCCAATAATATGTATTTTAAAATAAAAAGAAAACAACAGTTTTTCTTAAATCCCTTGTTTTTTAATTTAAAAATTATCTAGCATAAGCCTTTTAAGTTTTATTTTGATTTCTGACTGAAATATCTTAATAATTGTGAAATTAATTGAGTTCTAATTATTTTTGATCTAGAATTTAAAAAAAAAACTATTACAATAATATCTATCAAATTAAAAAAATAAATCTTTAATTTGACTTACAAATCACATGCAAAATTCACAAACAATACATGAAGTCCCCGAGGCCTCCAAAGTCACCAAATCGGATTAATTAAGGCAAATAAATTAAACTCAAATAAAACTAGTTAAAAAAACCTTATTATAATAATCGGATTAATTAAGGCAAATAAATTAAACTAAAATAAAACTAGTTAAAAAAACCTTATTATAATTAGGTTTATAACTATTTTTATTGATTCATTGTATATATACAATGAATCAATTGCTTTCGATAGTATAATATAATAATACACCTTACTAATATCAAATTTGGCATAAAAACGCCTTTTATACTGAACTTTTATCAAAAAGAATAAATGTTGCGGACAGGCATACGGCACTCGCCACGGCCCGCGTCGTTCTAACTTATAACAACGTCAGTTGTTAGTATATTTCATACTTTGGATTTTTTATTTTTAAATATTAATTAACGTGTTTTTAATAAAATAAAAACTAACTTTTAAATAACGCTTGAAGTATCAAAGTGCAAGAGTAAATACAATTAATTGTTTAAAATCATCTCTTAATATGAAAAAAAGCAATTGAAAACCATAAAAAATTAAGATTTCATCTAAGACTATAAAAACGAATTTTTTGGCTGCGGCCTGTTGAATAATGCTTATATTTTCTTACTTATTGTAAATAATGTTCAGTTTATTACTTTTATATGAGAACAAAGGTTCTATTTAAGTTATCGCCCTATAAAAATTGTAGTCTAGCAAATACACTCTGATATAAATGAATAATAAAAACCCATACTTTCATAAAAACACCGAAATATGCATTTGCATTGAATGTCCAGCCTTAACCGATTATAGAATAACCGTTCTTTGAGATTTAACTTTTATCTAGTACTGGTAGTAAATGGTTGGCAATCGACTTGCGAAAAATCAGTTAGCAATCATTGATACAATCAGATTAAAATGACGATTTGGAACATAACTAATGCTTTTTTAATGGGTTAAATAATGGAATTTTTTAATACTATTTTTTGTAATGCTGTCTACCCTGTTTAGAGCCATTATATATGTGGAAGGCTTCAATGCAGGTCTAACACCAACGAGAAATAAATTGTGTATCAATTTTTGTTATTTGTATTTTAAGGAGAGTCGAGCATTAAAAACTGCATTGTATTATTTTTATTTACCAACGAGGAGTTATTTCTAGGTCGGTTTTTGAGTCCATATATTTTTGGTCGTATTTCAGGGCTATCAGTAGAGCTAAACTGCAGTAAATTTAAAAATAAGTGATATGTCAACAGTTAACACTATGTTGTCAGCATTTAAGCGTATAGGTAATACAGTATAGATGAATTATTCAAAATATTTGTCACATTAATGTTCTTACTATTTTCATTTTTTGTCTTTAAGCATAGTATTTATATGCTTAAACACCTGTGCTATGAAAAATAGGACTAACTTGCTATTGCTTGCCCAACGTAACTTGGCGTGCGGCAAATTTGGAACTAAAACCCACCCCGCCCGCACCTGGCGGTAACCCCTCGCCCTGTCATTCAGTTCAATTTTGTATTTGGTCGGGAGCTGTGACATCTTGATTACCAATGTACACTGAATTATTATGTCCAAAACATCCTAAACAGTCCGGGATGGTGCAAGAACAATTGCCAATGAAGTATTATTACAAACAGTTTTAGGCATTAGCCGTTGTGATATTTGCAGTCTTCACTTACATACATATTTGTCTCCTCTAAATAAAATGCATTATCTCAAATAATGTGGTTGGTGAAGGATTGCCGGATGTATAGTTTTTTTTAAATACTGAACTTTTTTTCTTTATTTCAATAGAATTTTTAAATATACATATATTGCGATAACAGTTGCAAAAATATCTAAACATCACCATATTCGTGTGCATACAACATTGAAATGACAATTTCATTATAGAAGTTTATTTTACGTGGTGACTGAATGTTGAACAGGTAAAAAGAAGCCAGCACGAAATCCTCGGAAGAAACGTCCCAGCTGGAGTGGGTCTGAATCTACTGATGAATATGATACGGAGGATCCTTTTCTGGCAGCCGACAGTTCCGACGATTATAATCCTTCGTCTGACTCCTGGTCCTCGGGACAATCTGATGATGACTCCAAAGGGGAGGAAGAGGGAGACTCTCCCAAGACTAAAAGAGAAAACAGAAGACTTCTCCGGGAAGCTAAGAAGTTTACTGCCAAGAAATAAGTACAACAAAAGAAATTATCAAACCTGAAGAAAAAGTTTTAATAAACATGTAATTTATGTATGAAATCATGTGGAGAAATAATATGACATGCGAATAAGTTATCAAATTGCAATAAAGAGATAAACCATTTTTATAAAAATTATAGCAGCAATGTGGAAGAACAAATTGGACAAAAATACATGTATGTATATTTTTTTCTTTTGGCTTACTAAAAAATTTTTCTTCTGAAGAGACAATACTTTGAAATACATATTTAAATACTGACGTCATACTTCGTAGGCAGTGCCGAATATTGTGTTCAGTGGTTAGAAACAGATGTACACTGCGCTCAATTTTTAAAGGATAGAATCGAACATAAAAATTACGGGTATTTTTCATCACTATCCTAGGATTGATCTGCCCCAAGCACTCGATCTCTCCACTCCTCCCTGTCACCTGCCAGCCTCTTCATTTCTTGGTAGGTGCTACAGCTCACATCTTCTATAACATCTATGTAGTTTGATCTCAGGTGGGCTCTGCGATTATTGCCTTCAATATTCTTTCCCTCTATGATGGTAAAAAGCAGGCCGGGTGCCTTATGTTATGGCCTATCCAATTTGGTTGTTAATAACTATTTAGACTTAGGTTATTGATTATCAAAAAAGAGGATAATTATAATTCATATTTCTAAGACGGTTTTGGAGTGAAATAACAAGCAATAATGCTATAGTGTAAGGGCAGTTGTATGAACTTGGATTATAATTGACAGTTTGAACTGAAGGACGGTGCGAGTGATTTTTGATGCGTTAAAAATGATGTGTCAACAGAATCATTTTTATTCAATTTTTCGACATTGCAGTGTCGAAATGTAAATGTATGTATGTAGGATGCCATAGATATTTCTCCCTCATACATCTCAGATTACATAAATTAGCCACTTTTTTCATTAATTTTAGTTTATTTTTGCCCTGACTTTGATTGAATGCGCTGCATTATTATATTCCCATTCTGAGTATGACACAATGTCTCGATATAAGAATCAAAATCTGTGAAAAACAATGTGATCATAGTAACCGGTGCCTGTTGGATTTTAAGCCTTGCCTGCAATGTATTTTAGTGAAACAGCATTAAGTTAAATAAATTATAGAATTGTTAATCGCTTTGAAATGTTATCTTTTTAATTGATATAAATTAACTTTGTTAAAACCACTTATTTATTGAAAAAATTCAACATGTTTCGAAGCCAATGGCTTCTTCGTCAGGATAACAAAAATAATATTTAAAAATCGAAGTATAGATCAAAATATTAAAAAGTTATATACGGAAAATGATAATATAAACTACCTAAATTGAAGAGGATGTTATCTTTTTGTTAATCATCAGAAGAGCTTGAATATTATGTATTGTGTAAAATAAAACATAATACAGTAAAACCCTGTTAATTTGAATCCCAATAATTCGGAATTTCCCATAATTCAAATTTTTAAATAAAAAAGTCCCAAAATGTTAAATTCAAAGATTAACCCCGATAATTCGAAAACCACATTAATTCGTAATAATTTTTAGTCCCTTAGACCACAAATCAATACATTTTAGGTCACATAATTCGAATTTTTTTTGAAATTTAAAAAATATTTCAATTTTTTTCGCAAGTAGAATTTCATATACTTCAATATCGGGTGGGTTGGTACTTTAGTAATTTAAAATGTGAGGCCGATATTGGAGAATCTAACCATTGTAAGATTTAGTGTGAAATAAATAAATAATAAATAATCTTTGTATTAGCATTATAAATATTGCGTTTTTGAAATGATTTCTTGAAATATGCAAAAATACAAAAGTTTTTCAGAAATTGATTTCTTATTTACGAGTTTTACGATTTTTGTCAGATTACGCAATTGTAAAACACATGAAAACGATTTTTTGTACCTTGAATTTCGAATAAACAAGGTTTTATTGTAATAGACAATAAAAAAATAAGCAAATTCAAAATATTTCATGAATAAAAAAAAACGTGTTTGAAGTTGTGGATGAATAGTTTTACCTTTTAAATATTATAAAATTTGCAGTATTTATATTTTTGCTAAGTGTTGTATAACAAGTTACCATAGTTTTATAGTCATTTACATGGTTATTGTTAATATTTATAAAATAAAAATTATACAGATGAATTATTATCATTTACATTTTGCTGTTTAAATCTAATTACCTAACTAATTTGATGACATGAGTGACAGCATCACACACTTGATCTTCATGCCTATTTTTTGCCATCTGGCAATTCTAGCTTATATTTATTATTATTATTAGGAAAGGAATTAACATTTAATTATGTTCTTAAATGAATGATTTTTAACTTTGTGGTGACATATTTAATAATGAAATAAAATACAACTTGGTGTGCACCACTAAATATTTATTTATTCAATATGAATAAAACGCCTCTACATGTTACGGAACTCAGGAAAATACAACAATCGAGTATACGTTGTATAATAATTAATTAAATGTAATTAATTACTTTTTATGCATTTTTAAAAATTTTAAATTTTTTTTTGGTTCTTTGAATTTTGAATAAAGAAGGTTCTGGTGTATGTAATTGCATTTTTATGGAAGGTTGTGTTGTTGCAAGGTGTGCAAGAAGAATACTATGGTAGTTCTTTCCTTTTTTGTCCATTTGTTTTGTATAGTCATATGCTTTTTTTATTTCTAGTTTATCACTTGCCTTTTAGGGAATACACAGCAAAATTTTGCAGAGCATATCAAACAATTACAATAATAATCAAATGAAAACACTCTTTATCAGTACCATTATTTCTTACTCGGAAGGAATGTCAAATTTTATTAAATATTGCAACACATGAACAACAAATGCAACAAAAGCTTGTGTTAAAATGATATTAGTTTCTCTCATTAACCAATAGAAAACTTCCAATAAATGGAATTGCAGTAACTAGAGTACGATTTAACCCTTTCTTCTTTAATGTCTTTGTTATATGAAACAATTTTCATCGAAAATATTACACAATTATTTGTACTTAATATCTGTATTTGAAATGGCACATCAATCTACTTGTATTTGAAATGGCACACGAATCTGTATATTGAAAATCTATCTATTAAAAAATCTGATAGATAAAAATAAATTTGTCAATGTGTTATTAAAAAAAATTGATTACATAATACGTCTTTCTAATAATTCCATTTCCTTCTCACCCCAAATGAAAATAGACTGAGTGCGGTGAAGTTTGCACATGTTTGGAAAATCAATGTACGAGAGAGTGGAAAATGAACAAATTAGTAGCAGATGTAGATCTATAGCACTTTTCACACAATTCGGAAAGGGTCAACGAGAAAGTTTGTGTATGTAGAATATATGAGTGAAGAGAAAATGGCAAAAAAATACATGATGCAAGGGTCAAAAGAATGAGATGTATGAAAGTGAATGATGCAAGCGTGGTACCCCACTACATAAGACAGAAGTATGTGTTGTCCTATCCTCTCTGCCTAATCCTGGAGCGAAACAATATGAAATTAATAAATTCTTAACTTATGTTTGGGATATTCAATAAAAAATAAAATAATTTGAAAAATATTAAATATATTCTAACAAAAAAGTAGAATAATGACAATACTCTTAAACTTTATACGAAAGAATGTGCAAGCGTTGACTAGATGCTTAATGAAGATCGGTGATCAGTCACTGCTCAGCAGAAATGCCTGCTGTCCTCGCAGCTTCAGGCTACAGCAAGCTGCCTCCACCTTCAGAACGCTCTGTCGGAGAGTTGACAGTTTGTGGGGCATATCTCGGTGGCAATTTGATTTGAAACCTAACAAGAAATTAAAGAGTTAAGGTTTTTATTACAGTCGCTAGACATATTTATGTGTTAAATTAAACTAATATTTTACATGAACCGTATATTTCACTGAGAAGAAATCTTGACTGTTCGCTGAAGTCTTATCCAGCGTCATCAGGAGAGCATCCTATCACCGCGGGGGTGGAGGCCGAACTGATTATTATATTAAGAGACATCACAGAAAAGAAGATGTAATTAGTATATATTGCACACTGGCGACATCTATCGCAGAAGTAGTGAACACTCCACTACAAAGTGCAAATAATTTACGACCTCGGAAGAAATAATCACCCCCGCAGTGATAGGACGTTGTCCTGATGACGCTGGATAAGACTTCAGTGAAATGTCAAGATTTGCTTCTCAGTAAAATATATTTTCATTTAAAACATAAATAACAAGAAATTGCACTAAAATAGATACTTTTATAAATGAAACTGCTTCAAGATATCAATATTTCGAGGCGCTGAATCACGAGATTGGTGGAACTCTCATCAAAACATGAAAGATTATATTTTTTTTGTTTGAATCAGAAAACTGAAAATTTAGTAAGACAAGAAAGATAAATGAATCACATTCTAGTTTGGCTTAACTATTTGGTGAAAATGCATGACAAAAAGAAACAAAAGTAATTACAAATGGAAAAATAAAGTTGCTTTTTTAGGAGGTGGCAAAAAATATAATCAACTGAACCTAGAAATCCAGAGTACAGGTGTTGCATGATATCCTTGATAATAAAGCAAGCGTCTAGGTCTCCGGCTGCCACGCTATTGATACACAGCCTCATTAATTCTCCTGTGTAGTCTGCCACCCCCAACATGAAGTCCATCGGATTCAATAAACTGCGAAGGTTTTCCATGTTTTCCTAAAAAGTGCAATATGTATTATAAACTCTATCATTATCCAGAGACATACTTTCATCACATTGGTTTCACATACATCTCAGTTGTTGAGTCTGCCAATAATGACAAAGGCGCAGTGTTTACATAAAATAATACAGACGGTAATTTTTTTACAACTATGTAGGTATGTAACTTTGACGTCCGAAAACATCTGAAGATCTTGCTGATCCGGGAAACTAAGATTCAGATTTACAAATCCCAAGGCAAGAAAGATGCAAATTCATTACTGATCTTTAAATTTAAGTTCTTAGGTATGTAAAAAATATAAGATGGATATTTGGAGCTGTGAATGAAAACAGGCTACAATTATGAATTAGGCAGAGAATTTAGTGAATTCAACATTGTCTCAAAGATATCACAGATACATCTTATCTTGCGAAACCTGGGAATGTTTAGCAGAATTCGCTTTAGGAAACTCTAATTCAATAATGTATTAATATCATTTTATGTAATTTTTGTTAAAGATATATTCAGTTTAAATCAAATTGTCGCTGTATATATATTAAATCCTGTGTGCTGTTTAGTACACTCTGAGATGAACGAATCAATTTTTCATACAAATAATGGAGATATACTAAAAAAAACATTGCCGTTCATCTGGAAAGTCTGCCTAGTAATAATTTAAAATATTTTTTATAAATCTAGTCTGTGTGCAATTATTTTTTAAAATAGTTTTATTTGTTTATCTCAGAATGTACTAAAAAGCCACATAGGATTAATTATATATACAGCGACGAAATGTTATACACTACCGATCCAGAAGTATAACTCGCTAGCTGGGTCCAGTGTGGAAGCTCACATATTGTGGGCTTACGGAGGTGCTGTAGCAGGCAGAGGGCCTCTGTTAGTTCCTGAAGGCCATTGGAAAGAGGGTAGTATCCACCCGCCCGGCTTTCGCCTGCCGCTCGCAGCAGGCCACCAGATACCAGTGCTCGAACACGTTTTTCTGCCGCATCTAGGCCAGCCTCGCGGTCTTCACTCCTAGGGAATAATTGTCTATGGCTTATAAAAAGAAAACACCAACATTTTCCGTTTCCATTCTGTTTTCATAAATATCTATGCTTTAAACGAACTTTCCTTTAATCCAACTTGAAACAACCGGCCCTAAGTTAATATTATTTTTAGGGGATCTTGATTAGGGATGGGTAAATGAAAAAAAAAATCAAAATATATGGAATCGATATTTTAAAAAAGTATCAAAAATAATCAATATACATCGAGAAAAATATATCGATATATCAATATTTTTCGATATTATTTTTTCAAAAATTGTAGTTTAAGGGAACAAAGTGATTTTGGCGACCAAAAAAATATCGGCGACCAAAAAAAAAAAGGTCGCCAGGAAAAATATATCGTTATATTGGAAAAAAAATATCGATATATCGGGGAAAAAATATGGGAAAAAAATATCAATATATCGGAAAAAAAATATCGGTGACCAAAAAGAAAAAAGGTCGCCGGAAAAAATATATCGAAAAAGATACTAATTTGATAGTCAAAAAAAAATTGATATTTGATATATCGCGAAAAAAAATATATTGATATATCGATATTTTTTACTCATCCCTAATCGTGATTGTTTTAGATTTCGTGACATTATAATATGTAATAATTAATCATTAAGATTTTAACTTGCACTAATTAAATGGTACCTAGAAGTTAAGCTTAATGGCAAAGTACTGAAAAAGTATTATACAATCAAAAAATAATTTAGACCTACTTTATGAGTGAGTGAAGGAAAAATATAATCCTCTTGCTTTCAATGGTGACATCTCGGCTGATTTTCACCAGTCTCTCGTGACGGTCATGGCGTGCATCCAGCTCCGCAGCATACTGGCGGAAAGCCATGCATACCTCACTCTCATGTCCAGCGTCTTCATTCTCTAAAAGTGGAAGTAAATCAATATCTATTTCTCCGATCCATCCCATCCAATACTATTCCAGAACTAGATGGGCAGTAGGGACAGATGAGGTGGGTATAAATTATATTCAATCATATCACAGAAGATACAAAGATGTCAGATTTCTATGTAGGGGGAACAAATATTGTAGTAAACAAACTTTCAACCAAGTATGAATCAAAATCTAAAATCATTTTGTTTTTTCTGTGCAGCATGTTCATGCGTCAGCAATATCAAGTCTTGATGATAGACCCTGCAAAGAAATTCAAAGCGTTATGGACACAGTGCAGAATAGTCCCATTCAGCATTGAAAATCTCTTAACACACATACTTTTCTCTTCTTCCATACACCTTCTCAGAAGTGACTTCGATTACAAAGGCTGTTGACTTATCGAGCTTTAAATTTGTTAGAACTCCAAAGATAATAATATTGAATGTAAATTTCGCGAGTACCCACTTATATCAGTTGACTTTATTTCGGGCATTTTCACCATTAGCAAGTTAAACGAAATCCGCAGCTTTTCAATTTTGTGTAACTGAATCCTTCCACAATGTATAATTCGTATTAAAACAATTTAACAGCAATTTGTCAATTGTGACATTTTACATTCAAAATTATAAACAAACATGAACGTCAGCATAGAAAAATGACAAACGTCAGATCGACACATAAGTCATGTTATTTCTTTTCTATGGTTATGTCACAGAAAAGAGATGTAACGGTTACGTTCATGAACTCTCCTATGGTCGCGTTTATATTCCACGATCCCAAAACAAAAAATCGCTTTCACATTTTTTTGTGAGGATACTCAAAGATAAATAATAATATGGGACACGTCGAATGTCTACCTTTTAAAAACTAACCTTCACGGTAACAACATATTAACCAACACAGAATGCGGCAAAGAAGATAAGACAATGTACAGTTCTGTCCTGGCCCCTTGCTAAAGCATTTTTTGTTTAATTTAGTACAAGTTTATGTTTTGAAAATACATAAATTTCTTGTGTTTTTTCAAAATTTTGTTTTTTCATTTACATTTGTACGGCCAGGGCATCATTTCAACGTTTTTTGATCATGCCATCAATAAACCGATCATCTGGATCGTCAACTATATAACTGGGCGTTGCAGGTATTATGTATGTTGAATGCCGTGCATCGGTCATGCGTTACAGTAGCCGGCAAACATCTTAAAAATTTTCGGCGTACTGAGGGGAAGTTTGCGCATGTACTATTCCACCAACGAGACCCAAAATTTGTCTTCTGCGCATTCTCCTACTACGCCAAAAATTTTCAAGAAGTTTGCCGGCAATCATTAAATGACAAAACCATTAAATTAAATTAATAATTTGAGCTGCACATTCTTTATTCAGCAGTTTACTTATGATTTTTTTTATTTTTACACATACAATAATTATTATAAAACATACATTACATAAAAATGTATTATTTTAGTTATTTCTTTATATGTTGCATAAAGTTTTACAATTTTTATCTTATTTTCTTGTGCATGTCTTGCATTTTCATCTGAAACATTTATGTTTTAACGATCAACCCTTTACAAACCATTTCTCTTATACAGTGATAGCCCTTAAATTAAAAATATACTTAACAATATTGATTAACAAAAAAGTTTTCTTTGTAAATCCTTCCCGATTACTATTTTATTTTAGAATTGGAGGATTTGAAAAATTTAATATTTTTTATCAAATTTACCATCTTTTATTTATTATCTTCTAAAGAAAAATATTTTTCAAATGAAAACGAGAATGAAATGATTTTCAGAAGATAAAACAATTTCTATATAGGTGGCAATTGTTAGTTTAAGCGTCCGGTCGCTAGTTGGCGCTAGTCTCTGCGCCCCTCCATCCGCCTAAGTTTCCAATCTAATTTCATTCTGCCCGCCGCTTGCGCCGTTGTCTGACGTTCCTTGTGTGCTCTCTGGTTTTCGCTTGTTTCTAGTACTTGTCTATTCTGTTTCCGAATTTGTCAAGTTGACTTTTGTTATTGTGTTAATTTGGAAATAATTTCCTGACTATCATTATGGCTATCGAAATTTTCTTCGAAAATACAAAAGTGGCTGAGATTGAAACGAAGTTACCATATGCCGATCTGAAATGGCTCGTCGCCAATATCACAGTAAGTTTAAACAATTTTATACATTTTATTATATAAAATCCATTGTAATTTGGCTTTCACAGAGTGATCATGCTTGTCCCTAACTTATTTTCTGATTTTGTGATAGGAACTATGAAATATAAGAAGAATTAAGAATGTCATATAAATATAATATGACATTCTTAATTCATAAACGTTATTGAAAAGGTCTGCACTCGGGTGCCATTTGTATAGTGAATATTAGAAATCATAGCTGGATGCCTCATTTATTCAACACAAAATTTAAAATAATGTGTTGTTGTTACGTGTTTGTTTATTTATTTACATTTGTTATTTTCTCTTTCAGAATATTCCAGAGGGTGATTTATACGCAACACAAAATGGTCGCACGCTCCAATCGGGGTCATTGGGAACTGCCCCTGTGCGTTTTATGTCTCGGCTGTGCGGCGGAAAAGGAGGGTTTGGATCCATGCTGAGGGCCATTGGGGCCCAGATCGAGAAGACCACCAACAGGGAAGCGTGCAGGGACCTGTCGGGGCGTCGCTTACGAGATATTCGAGAGGAGCAACGTCTCCGAGAGTGGGCTGCATCCGAGCCGCAGAGGGCGGAGGAGGCTGCACGTCGTAAAAAGGATCGCCTTAAAAGGTAATATTTATCAATTATCACTTGTATAGTTTACTCAATTAAATTCATAATATCATTAAATTTAAAGAGTTATTTTTATCAAGGCTCTTCATCATTATCACTTTATACACAATTTTTGAAGTTAAAATCCATTTAACAATTGATTTAAATTTCATAACAGAATTATTGATGAATTTTATAATTTTGAATTACAGGTTATGTGCTATTCCAAGCCATGAGTTCCAAGATCCTGCTTATGAGGAGGCTCGTCGCCGACTGGAGGAAGAAGGCGGAGCAGCGGTAGACGCTGGGGTTCGAGCCACTCCGGCTGCTTCTTTGCCCGCACACAGCAAACCCAAGAAGCGCAAACCTAACCTATGGTAAGTAAATTAAATTAAACATATCATTCACATTCTCCCTGGAGTAAGCTTCACTATTCCAATGGTCCCACGGTCTTCTATCTACTTGCAAATTGTTCTTGCAACAGCTTCTTGACATCCTAATCATGGCTATAATTCATCGGGGATTTGTTTTCCCTATTGTATCTTAGCAATTATGAATAATGCACTTTTTTATTTTCACTAGTTTATTTTAGAGTATCCCACAACAGGTTCCGGAAACCTCCATTTCCTTCTTCAGATAGAGAGAACTCTTCATTCCTTCTCACAATGTTCCCTCTCTACCACCACCACCTAAATACCCCCTCCACTTCCACTGAACCCACAACCTATACACCAGACATTCACTCCCACACACTTCAGTCTACACTCACCTGAAGAAGGAAACGGAGACATGTGTGATACTCTAAAATAAACCAGTGGAAAAAACAAAAGTAGTGTTTTATTCATAATTGTTAAAGTGGATTTCCACAAAGTTAACGTCACCACATTAAATTATTTATTATCTATCTAAGTAGATAATAAAAATTATTGAGATATTGGGCTACTACTAATTTTATTATTTTTTTTAATTTGGTTAATTGCCAAATTTTTACAATAACAGTTTGTTTAACTGTAAACCATTGACTAATTTTATATTTTACTACTTAAGTTTTGTGAGTAACAGAAATCCTCATCGACAAGTGAAGTATTAAACTTCACAGTTAATACTTATTATCAGTTGATTTGATTTCGGACACGGTACCTAATTTATTTGTATCCAAGTCAAATTACTAGGAAATTTAACATATTTTGTTAGTGAAGTTCAAAGAAAAAATATGAAATGTTTCCAGAGGTGCCTTTTTTCTAATTTTTTTCTCTATTGTTACAGGATTGAAGAAGATCTCTCAGACTTGTCATCGAGTGAATCCGGGTGCGAAGATGACGGCTCGGTAGAATCGGGAAGTGTAGGAGAAACCGACAGCAGCCACAGTGCAGTAGGAAAGGGCAAAGGCCTCGGTAAACGTTCCCATGCTGAATCAACTTCTACCATAACCAGTACACAGTCCAGGGCAGATACCTCAACCCAGACACAATCTAAGGCAGATACCACAACTAAGGCACTTACAAATGATTCTGATACAGAGTCTTCTTCTCCTGCACCAGCGCAAACGACAGTTGAATGTGACACAAAGCTCATCGTAGCGGGGAATGATAGCGGAAATGAATCAGATATTAGGGCAAAATAATTTAATATTAAATATTGTACATTATTTTTTTCTGAGAAATGTTCTTACCGTATTTTTTATCTTAACTATGAAAGGAATCATGTTTTCCTTGTTTAGGATTTAGACTAGAAAAAATGAGAAAAATAATTGTAATATTATTTACGATAAACATACATATTATTTTCTTCATCATTGATCATCTTGTAATATTTATTTTTAATTATTTATTAATAATTAACAAATATTCATCTTACCTAATCATCTCTAAAGGAATCATGTTTCCTTAGTTCAGGGAAAAAAGTTAATTTAAAAAAACTTGGTATTAACACATGTTTAATATTTTTAAATATTATCCAGCCACAACGCTACAATCATCAGAAGTATAGAAAAAATTTATTTTATTTTATTAATACTAAGTAGTTAAGAAATACCAAAAATGTATTTATTACAATTTATTTCTAAAGGAATCACATTTTCCTTGTTTAGGATTTAGACTAAAAAAAATGATATTAATAATGTTATAGAGAAAAATAATTGTAATAATATTTACGATAAACATATATATTATTTTCTTCATTATTGATCATCTTGTAATATTTAGTTTTAATTATTTATAAATAATTGAAAAATGTTCATCTTACCTAATCGTCTCTAAAGGAATCATGTTTCCTTAGTTCAGGGAAAAAAGTTAATTTAAAAAGACTAAAAAACTTGGTATAAACACATGTTTAATATTTAAAAATATTATCCAACCACAAATTTAACGCTTTTCTTCATCATTGATCATCTTGTAATATTTATTTTTAATTATTTATTAATAATTAACAAATGTTCATCTTACCTAATCGTCTCTAAAGGAATCATGTTTCCTTAGTTCAGGGAAAAAAGTTAATTTAAAAAAACTTGGTATACACACATGTTTAATATTTGTAGATATTATCCAGCCACAAATTTAACGCTACTATCATCAGAAGTATAGAAAAAATTAATATAATTTTATTAATCGTAAGTAGTTAAGAAATACCAAAAATGTTGTATTTATTTCTCTATAAAGTACTTTTTTACAATAAATATTTTTGTTAAAATACATTTCTGCCTTTTTACTTAGATAAAAAACCTCTTTTGAATAATCTACAAACACTAATGTGAGCAAGAAGGGATGCACAAAATATATATTTTCTGCGAGTGACTATAGGAAAGTCTGTAGTTCTGTAAAAGGCTTACGATAGAGTGTTCAGAGGAAACCAATGGAAGATATTAGGAGTCTAGTAAGTAAGATATATGTACTATGAATGCAAGGAATATTTATGATGAAAGTCGTAGAATTCAAGAAGGAAGACTGCAAAACTATAGAAATAAGGGTGTTAATAATTGTTTGGAATGAGTAAACTGAGTTTGTGTATTTGGGATATATGTGTATGTTTGTTAGGAACGGAAGCCTTCAAAAAGACATTGAAAGGAGGGTTACTATAGGGAATGTGAGTGCCGCTTGGAATTCAGTAATTTCTAATGGAAAATTGTCAGCCGATGCAAGACTAGCTGTACGCAACTGGGTCCTGGTATTAATACTGACATATGGAAGTGAAGCCTGTACTGGTAGACGAGGATCGATAGTAGATTAATGCATTGGAAATGAGATCACTTTGTTGTATATCGGGAAAATACTTCTATGGTAAAGAGTAAAGTATAGACAAATCAGGAAAGAATATTGGACTAGGGGCGTGCAGTGAGAACAAGAAGCACGACTTTTATTTAAACATATTTGGGAAAAAAATCGAAATTAAATATTTATCCGACAGAATAGTTTGAAGTATTAAAATCTGAGTAATGTGTTAATTATTAGGAGATATATCTTGCGTTTCAGTTTCAAAATATATTCTTGGGAAAAAGTCATGCTTCTTGTTATCACTGCACACCCCTGTTAGACTGATATACATACAGTGGTCGATTAGGTGAAATTTAAAATGGTATTAAATGTGGTATCGTTTTGCA
Source organism: Agrypnia vestita (assembly GCA_016648135.1). NCBI lineage: Eukaryota > Metazoa > Arthropoda > Insecta > Trichoptera > Phryganeidae > Agrypnia > Agrypnia vestita. Next base: position 49,149 of record JADDOH010012018.1, read on the forward strand.
TATCTCCATAATTAAAGATTGCACATGGTTGCTTGAACTTTTTTGACTCATTATCGAGGTAGAAATTCACCTCTAAAGTTTTTGCTACTAGCTTTGAGACACCCTGTATATTTTCAGCAGAGTTATAAAGTCATTTAAAATTTTGGAATTAATAGTATTAAATTAAATTTACAGTGCATTACATTTGTATCTGAGGCAGGGGCGAGCAGTGAGAACAAGAAGCACGACTTTTTCTATGCATATATTTTGAGAAGAAATTGAAATAAGAGTATTATTAATATTCCAATCATAATAATTAAAATGTTATTCAGACTAATATTTCATAATATTCTGCCAGAAAAATATTTAATTTCGATTTTTTCCATATACATGTTTAAGTAAAAGTTACGCTTTTTGTTCTCACTGCACGCTGATCTGGGGGTGGGAGTAATATAAAGGGGAAGAGGGGAGGCGACGCCTGTTTTCCGCGAGGACCTAAAGAATAAATATGAAAAATTTGGTTGAGATCTATCAGTGTTGATTTTTAAAGAAAATATCGTAGAGTTATTGAGAGGGGAAAAGGTGGGAAAGGAATTTGTGAAATGACATTGATTTATATAGAAAATATATCGGCGAGGTAAAGAGGGGGAGAAGAAATAACACCTATATTTTCCTCAGGGTCCTAAAAAATAAGAATGCAAAATTTGGGTCAGATCTTTCAAACGGTGCAAAACGATGAGACGGTGTAGGAAATAGATAGTCATCGAATTTTACAAGAATAGGTAGATTGAATTGTCTGTATTTATAACATGCATTTTGCTAGTATTAAAATTATGTATGAAAATGGAAATATTTATTAAAAAACGCAACTTTGTAAGTTTTTTTAAAAAAAATAGCAATTATTTATTTTATTTTATTAATTTATTTCTATTTAATTCATATATAAAACTTTGGTTGGACTGTGCTTGTCTCACCTGTGTTAAGACAGACATAATTACAATAGTGTGTATTTATAAAACATAGTATGGTAGAATAATTATTTGTAATTAATTAAAAATGTTCTTAGGTTTTCATGACCGTTCATCTTCTGGATTGGTGAAAACCAAAAGATTCTTAAATGTAACGAATGTAACCCAACGAAAATGTTCAAAATCATTGTAAAGTAGGTACCTACCGTCCATTCTTCTAAATATCTAAGCATTTTGCAGTAGGGATGGGTAAATGAAAAAAATATATCAATATATATATCGAATCGATATTTTTAAAAAGTATCGAAAATAATCGATATACATTGCGAAAAATATATCGATATTATTTTTTCAAAAATGTAAGGGGAATAAGCTTTTGGCGACCAAAAAAAAGGTCAACGGAAAAAATATATCAATATGTCGGGAAAAAAATATCGATATATCGAAAAAAATATATCGATATATCGAAAAAAATATATCGATATATCGAAAAAAATATATCGATATATCGGGAAAAAATATATCGATATATCAAGAAAAAACTATCAAAAAAAGGTCGCCGGAAAAAAGTGAAAAAAGATACCCAAAAAAAGGTCGCCAAAAAAATTACCAAAACTAAAAAGTCGCCCAAGAAAAAAATATCAGTTATCCCAGAAAAAAATATCGATATATTAAAAAAAATCGATATTCGATATATCGCGAAAAAATATATCGAAGATAAATATCGATATTTTTTACCCATCCCTATTTTGCAGAACATTTTGACATGATTTATGACATCTGCACCATGCACGATTTATTCAGATTTATTGCACCTTATAGTATACTACTACGGATGGTTAACGGAAAAAAAGTTATTTTCTAATCAAAGTTTGGACCAAACCACTTTGTCAGCGCAGCATTCTTTCAAAAAATCAGGACATTCTTATTTAAAAATCAGAACTGTTCCGTTAAAAGCGGGACTCCTGGTCACTTTATTGTAGGTGTGCAATAAAATAAAGGTGAAAATTATTAGTGTAATGTAATTCAGGGTAAATATCTAAATAACAAGTATTATATTATCTTATCTATGATAACAAGTGCAGATAAGTAATTAGTGCAGGGTTGCAACTGTAAACAATTTCGCAGGTGGTTCGTGCAGGTTCATTAGTTAATTAGGTGACTAATGAAAATTAAATTGTTTATTGAATGCATTTTAAATTATATGTATCCTTATTTAAATTCAGCACACTAGCAGTAAACTCATTATCATAATAAACTTGTTGTAGTAGAACCAGGTTAATTCTAAATTCAAGGGAGCCAATAAAAACATTTCAAATTATGCGGGATCCCGGTAATTCGAAATTCAAGGCATCCAAAAATAATCGCGCTGTGAAAAACTCGTAAAAAAAGTAACCCATAAAAACCAAGTTTTTATTATACTCCCTTTCTCATTTACTAGTGGAAACTGGTTTGGCGCTTAACCTACGCGTTGGGCTTCGGTCGAGCAACGCTACGAAAGGGAGTAATAAAAAATTTCCAAAAATCCAAAATTATACTATAATCAGGTTCCGTGTCTACCAGACGCGGAAATTAGTAAGTTGTATGAAAAAACCATTAAAAATTTGAAAAATCCAAAAATTTATTAATTTTTCTTAACGAAAATTTGATAGATCTTCTTGATCGTCGCCACGAGTCTGCTTGCAAAGTTTCAGTTCGATTGGATCACGGGAAAAGGGTTAAAAATCGATCCAAAGTTTTTTCACCCGGCAAGCCGGCAAGCAAGCAAGCAAGCAAGCAGACGCCCCGAGTTAAAAGAAAGGAAGTAAAAAGCGTAATTGTTCCGCACAGAACAGGCAACAAAGGTGCGGTCCGCTGATTCCGCTTCAGAAGCCTTCGGGATGTCTCACACAGCACGGGCGCACCGTGTGAGCAGCTGGAAAAAGAGCGATATTAGTACACGGGAATGTGCACCAGAGGCGACAGCAAAAGAATTTGCTTCGAGCAAAATGTCTAAACTCGACGAGGTCGTCAAGAATAATCGTCTTAAAAAAGACGGTTGAACTGCGAAGAAATACTTAGCTTGGCAAAATCCGCGCCAGCAATCAGCACCCCGCAGAAGCGGTAGGTACCGAGCGTGAACGTCCGCTCAGAGTCAGCACACCGCAGAAGCAGTAGGTACCGAGCGTGAATGTCCGCTCCGTGTCAGCACACCGCAAGGCGATCGCCGCCGATAGCAAGTACCGGGCGTGAAGCGAGAGCGCTCGGCGTTAGCAGGCAGCAACAGCAGATCTTGATGACGTAGTTCGGCTCGAGCTTGAGAGCGAGCGATGTCAGCAGGCAGCAAAATCGTAGGAGGTAGTCGGGTGAGTAAATGAAACACACGTGAAGGGTTTGCCACGGCGTTTTAAACCAGACTGAGCGCCGGTCCGCCTTGAATGCGATATTTATACCCTCGGCCAGGACCAGGAGGCCCCGGCCTCGAAGCCAATTAAAACAAGTTACAGTTTGCATACAAATGGCGCGTTTCGGCCGCTTATTTCTACTACATATATTACAGTTTTTTAATTATTAAATTAAACGCACCTCCCCCGGAGGATTTACATATATGTCATTACATTGACTGCGTCTCAATAAACAGTCTGACATATTGCGTGGCAACCTTGAGACATTATTATTAAAGCAACAGTTAAAATATATCTCATTTTCTGGCCCGGCGGGCTATGAAATTTCAACAATTAAATCTCTTAAAAATCCAAATTAACTTTTAGGTTTAGTTTTTTGTGTCTATTATATAGAGTGCGTCGCAGCGCATCTGTTGATATATCACACTTTGTTGTAAGTCGCAGCTTACTATAGTTATGAATTTTTAAACTTTTCAACAAAAAACTAATTTTGTAATTTATTCAAAATTATTTGCACATATGAGTGTGTATATTCTCTAGATAGGTCTTGATCCACTGATCATTATACAAAAAGAATTATCAAAATCGGACACCTCTGACGGAAGTTATTCCGGTTTGTGTGTTTATATGAGCATTTGTATGGAAAAAACCCAGCCCAGTATGTCGCTCATAAGCGGCGGCTGGTTTTGTGTTGGTGGTGTCAGACTTATGTTTCCATATTAATGTGATTGTGATTCACTCATTAATAATGTATTTGAAAAGGTATTTAGATTTTTCCTTGCCATAAAAAATGTATGTTTTTTACCAATGATCTGTTGGCAATCTGTTATGCCATACAGTCAATCATTTATTGTGTCATCTGTAGACAACTTTTTATGTCTTACAGAGTGTGTGCATGTGTGTGACTCTACTACTTATCTTTTATAAGTGTTGAGACAACTTTAATGTTGCTTATCAGGCAAATATGATGAGAATAAGGTACAAAATGCGCCTTGTGCGCAAATAAAAACATCTCCCGCCCGCTCTTTTTATTAAAACAATGAAAATGCGGTATTTTATTACATAGAATTATGATTCAGGTCCATCTGAAATCAAAAAACCATTAATTTCCATCATATTAGAGAGCTCTGAAATGTTAAAAAATCTGAAAATTAATATTTTCATATAATATTTTCAGCAAAAATAAACATAAACATAAACATAATGTGACTCTCGAAGTGATAGGGGCGAGCCCCCTTGTCTTCATAATCTGATGTATGGCGGTGGGAAGGGAATTGTCCCCGAAGATGGGGTGCTTTTATTGCATTATATTTTTTTTTAAATATATAATTTTTTTTATATTTATTTATTTTGTGAATGGGAAATTTGGATGTTTTTACTACTATATTTTTTGTAGTTTTAGTATTGAGTTTGATTTTTTTAACTGATACTAATGTGTATAATTATTTTTTAAATTTTTTGGGCTGGGCCTCTTTTCTCCCATCTTCAAGGGACTGGAGTGGGACGGTATATGAGGGAAATGGGGAGGACATTATCGGGGTCATCGTTGGGATTGTTTAGTCCAAGGGACGAGATTGTGGGGTTTTGTATGTTTGTGAGGTTTTGGTAGAATCGTGTGGCTAGGTCGTGTATGTGTTTGTTGAGTGTAGGTGTGTTGGTGTCTCGATGTACTATTGTGTTTCTCACAAACCATGGTGCTTGGAGAATGAATCTGAGTGTTTTGTTTTGGAATGAGATGAGTTTTCTTGTATGTTTGGCCGTGGCCCAGATGGGGCTGGCGTAGGTGATTATAGGTCTGATTAGTGCTTTGTATAGTAGTATTTTGTTGTTTGTGTGGAGGATGCTGTGTTTGTTTAGTAGGCAGTTTATGCTACCTTTGGCTCTTTGAGCAGTGGTGAGTATGGTGGATATATGTTCGTTCCAGTTGAGTCTTTTGTCGAGAGTCAGTCCTAGGTATTTGACGGATTTTTGCCAAGGTATTTTAGTGTTTTCCATCTGAAGGTTAGTTTTTGATTTGATTATTTTTTTGTTTCGTCTTGAAAATAGGATAGCATTGCTTTTGGATGGATTAATCGCAATTCTCCATTTGTCGAACCACCTTTGTAGTTTGTCAATCGTGATCTGAAGTCTGTCTTTTGCAGCCCTAGTTAGGGTTGATTGAGTGAGGATGGCTGTATCATCAGCGTAAAGTGCTATTTTGGAGTACCTATCTTTGGGTTTTGGAATGTCGTGAGTGAAGACGTTGAAGAGGTATGGTGAAAGGATAGCTCCTTGGGGGACTCCCGCACGCATATATCGAGGAGTAGATAGAGTGTTCGGAGAGAATCGTACTCTGAAGGTTCGTTTTCTCAAGAAGGATTTGAGAATTCCGTATAATTGGGGGTGGATGTCGCATTGGTGGAGTTTGTAAAGAAGGCCGTTATGCCAAACTTTATCAAAAGCTTTCGCTACGTCTAAAAAGAGGGCGCAGGTGGTGAGATGTTTTCTGAAGCCGTCGGCTATGAATTCAACAACACGTAGGAGTTGGTGGAGGGTGGAGTGATTTGAGCGGAATCCGTGTTGTTCGTCAGGGATTGCAATGTGAAGACCAGGTTGGTCATGAAGGCGGTTTAGAATGATTTTTTCATAGATTTTCCCCACATTTGAGAGGAGGCTGATGGGTCTGTGATTTGCACAGAAAGTTGGGTCTTTGCCTGGTTTTGGAAATAAGATTATGTGTGCAGTTTTCCACGCTTGTGGAAAGTATTGCATACGGAAGGCTTGATTGATGATGAATGTGAGGAACATAATTCCCAGGTGTGGGAGAAGTTTGAGGGCTGTGTTGGGGACTCCATCGGGTCCTGAAGCTTTTTTATTTTTCCTGGTCTTGAGGATTTTTTTTATTTCCTCTGGAGAGGTGAAGTATATATTGTCTGAGGGCGGGGATCTGGGAATATTGTTGACGTAGCGATTTATTCGTTCGGTATGTGAGATTATAGCTCTGGTGTGGTTGGGTTCGAATTGGAGTTCGAGGCTGTCGGCAAAAGCTTCGGCCTTTTCATCCTCTTCGTATAGTAGGCCTGTGGCTGCGTGAATGGGGGTTATTGGGGTTTTGGGGGATCTGAGGGATTTTGAGAGTTTCCAAATGGAACCATCTTCTGTTTTGAGGGTTGAAATTTTATTATTCCATTCTTGGTTTCGGTGAGATTTCAGAGCTGTACGGATTTGTCCTTGAATGCGGTTTGAACGACATCGTTCGGATTGGTCGCCGTATTTTTGCCATTGTCGTCTGGCTCTATTTTTGGCTCGAATGAGGGTTTGAATGTGCTTTGGGAGTTCGTATATGCGTGGGGTTTCGGGGGCAGGAGGCTTTGTAGCCTCGGACATAGCTGATTGGATGATGTTGGTGAAGTTATTTATAACTTCATCTAGTTCTGTTGAGGTGGAGATTGGTGGGGGAATTGTGAATTTATCATGAATGACTTCTTTGAATAAAGGCCAGTTGACTGGTCTTTTTTTTTCAGTGGGCTGCGGTTGGTTTTGGAAGTCGAGAATTTCCATAAATACAGGGTTGTGATCTGAGTTCAAGTCATTCTTTGTGTATATGGAATGAGACCAATGAAAATTTTTTAGGACAGCTATGTCTAATATATCGGGTCTGAATCCGATTGAAGAAAAGAACGTTGGTTGGTTTGGGGCTGTTGAAGATAGGTTTTTTTGATTAATAAATTTGAAGAGGTATTTACCGTTGGTGTTTGTCTGTCTGCTGTTCCAGGCCGGGTTCTTGCAGTTGAAGTCGCCGGCTAGGATGGTAGGTGTGTCGTCGTTTAGTAACAGAGAAAGGTCATTTGTATTGAGGTATTTGGGTGGGTTGTAGATGCTGTGGATTCGGAGTGGTCCTGAATGTTTTGTGTAAATTGTGACTGATGTCGATTCGACGTGTTGTAGTGTGGTAGGGGTGGGGGTGACTATGTGTGAGATGTTACGTTTAATGTATATGGCTGTACCTCCACCTCTGTGAGTAAGTCTGTCGTTACGGTAGCAGTGGAAGTTGGGGATGTTTATAGTTTGTGATGGTTTTAGGTGTGTTTCATTGACTAGAAAGAGATCGAGTGAGTTTCTCCTGACAAAGTCAGTTAGCTCAAATCGATCTCTCTCCAGTCCATTTGCGTTCTAGAATGCTATGTGTAGGTTGGTTGGGTTAGTTGGGTTGGAGGTAGCCATTGAGAATTTAGATGATGTTGAAGACACTTATGAGTCTGGGTGACTCGTTTATGATTATAGATAGAATTTCAGATCCAGAAGAGGCTGAAAGAAGACGTGGGAGGATTTCTATGATGATTTGAATTAAGTTTTTTATGAGGGGGCTCTGGAGGATTGATAATATGGAACTAAGTCCATTGAAGTTGGGGGTGGTGTTTAGATTTGAGTTTGAGGGTGTTGTTGTGTTTTGTGTGTTAGTGGGTGGAGAGACTCCAGTGGCTCTTGCATATGACATGTTGGGTGAGGTGTGTCTAGAGGGAGGGGGAGGGGGGGCAGATGGTGTTTGGTTTTGCTGGTGATGGGTGGTTCTTGGAGCCGGATGGAAGGGGCAACCCTTGTAGTTTGCCGGGTGATCGCCGGAGCAGTTGGCACACTTGGGTGGGCCGTCTTCTTGTTTGCGTGTGCATGTAGATGTTAGGTGGTTTTGGCCACACTTTACACATCGGGGGGGGGGCTCTGCACATGACTGCAGAGTAATAGAACAGCTGGCAGCGATGGCACTGCTGCGGGGCGTCTTTTTTTTTCAGTTTTTCGATCTGGATTCTCAAGTGGAAAATGGAGGTTATATTAAATATCTCTTTTCCTTCGGGAGAGTTGATAAGTTGGACTAGTACTAGGGGCATTGGGGTTCTGTTTGGTCCGGTTTTCATTCTGCTAACTGATATGATTGGAAAATTTGGTTTCAGTTCTTCGGAAATTTCTTCGTCGGTGATGTCGGTGGGGATGCCTCGGAGTACAACTTTTAGAGATTTGTCCTGTTGGGGCAGGAAGGAGTGAAAGGGCGTGTTATTTTTTTCTAAAATTTTA
>JADDOH010012019.1:0-108728 GCA_016648135.1 Agrypnia vestita
AAGTAATGTTTTATCTCCCATCTCCCCAACGCGCCTTGTATCGATAATCGATACTAGCCGCGAATGACATTAGCGTGCTCATAAGCAAGCCTGTTCACACATGCTCAAAAGATACCCCTTCCACCCGCAAATCAAATGAGCACGATCATAAATCAACCGGCGGTTGATTTTTGAGCGTGCTAGTAATGAGCATGCTCATTACTAGCAATGTGCGTACACACGTGCTACTAATTAACAATAGCTCAAGAAGCTCAATACTGCGCATGCTCACGTGCAAGGGCGTGCAGTGGGAACATCGCAGCATGACTTTCACGCAACCAATTATTTTGAAAAAAAAATTGTAATACAACATATATCTCGTAATAATTCTATCACAATTGTTATCATAGTATTCATATTTTGATAGGTATATCATAAAAATCTGTAGCATAAATATTTGATTTCTGTTTTTTTTTTCAAAATATACCTACGTTTACATAAAAGTCATGCTTCAATGTACCCACTGCACGCGCCTGCTCACGTGCCACTAATGAGCATGTGTATCAGCATGTATATATGAGCATGTGTATAGCATGTATTTATTCGGATGTATTCTCAATGAGCTTCTTTTATTCATTTTTTATCGTAATCTTAAAATGATTTGTTTTCCCAATACTTTTCACACACTTCACACACAAAGATGTACATATTTCTTTTAAGTATACGCAGTATTGATCCTGAGAATTGCTTAGTTTTTACAGTAAACAGTCGTTACGGTAAGTTGAGTTAAATTAATACGAAAGTGGGTTAATTAGGCTTCGCGCAGAAAGCCTCGTCGGGGTAAACACAGAGGGGCACAAGTTCCACAATCAGGTGTGCCAACCGGGCCGGCTGGTTGTCTTCTCGGCTAATTGTCGTGCGGCGGCCCTGCGGAAGTACAAATTTAATTTCTGGCGGTAAAGCCGTGCCAATTTGGCAAGATGCTTCCCCTACCGAAGAAAATTAAAAACGTAGTCTAAATTCCACCACCACTCCCAATTAATATATTATAAAAAACAAATTAGATGAAGCTATCAGAAAGATACATGTATGTAGAAAAAAACTTATGTACGCGCGTTAGAAGTTATACTTGTTTGGCGTACATAAAAAAAACACCCGTTGTGTTGTATACCTTGCGTTGGAACACAGCTGGAACATTCTGTCCATATTCCAGCTATGTTCCAACGCAAGGTATGCAACCTTGCGTTGGAACGTAGCTGGACGCAAGGTATATCCAAAGTTCGCGGTTTCGAACCTCACTCCAGACCAGCAAGAAAGTCCTATTTTCATAGCACAAGCGTTAAGCTTAGTTTGAAAATAGTAAGAATATTGATGTGACACGTATTCCGTGTTCGCATCTCTATTTAAAAAAAACTATGTTCCAACTCAAGATATACAACACAAACCAGAATTTCCATCAATGACAGTTCTCCATCAACGGATAAAAAATCTCAATTATATAGGATGGCCCATCGGATACGGCGGATTCAAATATTCCACAATTCTATGTAATAATAATGTTTTACATTTTTCATCTGCTGTCATTGAAGTTATTAAAAATGTATCGCTACAAGAAACACAATTTTTAATTGTTAAAAACACTTAACAAATGTGGCTAAAATTTTGCTGAGACCGTTCGAAAAGTTCGTGGAACTCTTGGTAAACATATTTCAATTAACGAGTCCACCATTCGTGGATTAATTTAAAAAAACGAGAAAACTGATTTGATTATGAACAACCGCGTCCTCATCCTGTGCGATCGGCCGAAAATATTTCAGTCTTTGGTGAAAGTATCGATGAGAATCTAGGAACATCAACAGTTGAAAATTAGCGGAACCAGTTTGCAAGGAATTATCACTTAGGACCTTCATCCTTAACCGACTTGACGCAATGCGATTTCTTCCTTTGAGGTTTTGTAAACTCCATTGTCCATGCTAGCAAATCACAAACAATTCCTGGACCGAAAACAGTAATCCAGCGCGTTGTTGTTGAAATTGATCAAATTGCCTTGCAAACATTCATCAAAAATTTTATCAAATGGGTCAGGATATGCCAACACAGCCGCGGCGGTCAATCGAACAACACTTTAATTAATCTCAGCATGTCAACTTTATAAATCAGTAAAAATTACCTAATTACATACTAATTTGGTATGTTTCATATTAAAATTAAATCCGGCGTATCGGATGGACCACCCTATACATCAAATATAGTACCCACGTACAGAATGGCGTTTTACTTGTAAAAAAATTAGTAATTAAGATAGCGAGTCACCATAATAACACATTATAAATTTGATCACAATTATATTACGAAAAATATATCAGAATGCAAATAAAATTGAAATTTCGAATCAACGATATAAGATCATATAATATTAGGTCCTTACTTATCTATTAGATCTCGAGGCATTTTACGAGATCAATCCCGAACCGAAAAATCGGACGGAATTATCGGGATTGATCAACATTTTTTTATGTTTTGTATGTTTAATTGTGCATGTCTATAGAGCTTTTAGTAAGTACTTAAAAATTATGTTCGTCACATTCAAATAATGAAAATTGCTTTAAATAATATTTGCTGTATTTTATTAACCTAACATCACTAGTCAAGCCTGGGTGTTTTGTGCTGTATTTTCACTTCTGTAATTGGGCCTCCTGGTCTGTTGAAGCGTTAAATTAAAAAAAAAAGAAAAATAAAATTAAACTACTACTAATCTACTACCTTCACTGACTGATGCTTGGAAAAACGCTACAAAAACTTCAATGCAACAATTAATTATGAATATTTTATTAAAATTGCTGATATAAAAATGCAAGGCGTTGCCTTTAATTGCTATTCAGCTCTATAAACAACAAAAAAACACAAAAACATACGGGATCCCGATCCCTAGGATCCCGCCAGATTGGAAATTCTAATCTCGAGGGATCCCGAAAGGACATTGCATTCCCTAGCCACGATCCCATGCTAACACATTGGATGCGAAGCGGCCATAAGATTCGGCAGAACATCAGGAAAAAACTAATTTCATTTAACACTTCGGATAAACCACGAATATTATAACCAACATCCGCTAATTCTCAGTCGCAGATCGCTAAAACCTCCCAAACTTGTAACTTAGCGAGTACACCCCTGTCGGCGGATTTACCAACTTCCGCGAACTTATTAAAGACAAAAAAAGAAGCTTTTTAAAATGAAACCGAGCAATGAAGAGGGCGGGAGGGGAGGCGGCCAGAGAGGGAGACGGAGCGCGGCGCGGGCGTCGAAGAGACAAAGACGCCAAACGCGGAGATGGAAAAATTTCAAAGTGTCGCCGGGAAACAGTCTTGTTCTTAAAAAAAGCGTGTTAAAATTTTCGCGATTATCCCCCCCTCTCCCTCTTTCCCCTGCTCCCGCCAGGCGACTCTCCATTTTCGCCTTTTCTTTTGTATTTTTTTTTGTTTTTTCTCGCTCGACTTAATTTCGCGGGCCTTACTGCGCTCTCTACATTTTACGGCGCCAAAATAGATCTCTTTGTCTGTGTTTTAAATAATTATTTGGGGGTTAGGACGCAACCTTTTTGGTGGAGCTCGTCGAAAGGGAAATAAAGGTGACGTTTATACGGATCGTAATAAGTTTTTACGTATGTTTGTAATGTCGGCCATTACGCTTGACGTGGTTCGATAACTTTCCTTCGCAGATATTAAAGATTTCAACCTTAGATAGTGAGAGCGGTTCCAAATATTACTACAAGCCAAGATATAGTGTCACCTTTTATGGCTAGGGAGTAATGAATGAATATACTGGAAATTAATTAGCGATTTTATAACTAATTATTCAATGTTACTACGACTTTATTTACTGCCGCACTGAACAACTCAGTCGAGTTACACTTATACCAGTCCCTCAAGTTACGCAACCGCGAGATTCAGCGTCTTCCTACGCTTTTTTATCACTTATTTTCCCCTGGATGATGAGTTGGTTTAGACTATATTTTGGTCCTTTCATAAAACATGTAAGATACTCAAGCTTTGTTGTATTGATAGTCCGTGACTATAATCTGTTAGCTAGTCTAGGAAGCCCTTACAGTGGAGAATTTAAAAAGGTAGCTAGAGGCTGCTTTCTCCAAGGCAAAACCTACGTAACCTCTAGATTCGCGTGATGAAACATACAAGCAGGTACGATATACGGACATGTCTTCTTGCTTCGTTAAATGTCATACGGTTCCAATATCAATGACAAGAATTCTCCAAAAAAAAACTAACCCATAAAAATCAAGTTTTTATTATATTCCCTTTCTCATTGAATAAGGTTTCGTGCCTACTGCACGCGTCGGGCTCATTACTCATTTGTATTGATTACAATATTAAAAAACCATTAAAATTTCTAAAAATCCAAAATTATACTATAATTATTAAATTTTTCTAAACTAAAATTTGTTCGATCATTTTTATCGTCGCCACGAGTCTGCCTGCAAAGTTTCAGCTCGATTGGATCACGGGAAAAGGGTTAAAAACCGATCCAAAGTTTTTTCGTCCGACAGGCAACAACCAATCAGACGCTACGAGTCAAAAGAAAGGGACTAAAAATAAAAATAATCAAAAAATACGTAAATTTCCGAATGCTTTCCGACGAGAAGTTTCGTGATCCGCGACGTTCTCCATATTGATGAATTTTACCAAAAAATGCGCGGAAAAGTGTCGCTTCGCAGGTGTTGTTAAGAATGAAAAAAGGCCTTTATTTGTAGGAGTTTCAGATAAGAGGAGTAATTTAAGCTAAACAGACATATATTATGGATGGATGTAGTCTTGCCACCCCCTCCCCTAGCGGGGCGGGTTCGCCATTTTTGTGGAGGCATTCTTTTGTTTCGCCCGAAATGAGATTGTGTAAAGTAAACTGTCTGACCGTGGCTGCTCGGAGACTCGACTGCCGCAACTGCCTTTTTAAATTATTTAATATTTTAAAATTTTGTCGCGACACGCGAAGTTTTCTGGGATATTCTGCCGTTTGTTTAGAACCGCAGTAAAATTTTCAAGTGACAAATTCACAACAATTAAAAACAAAGTCGATAAATAAAGACAATAACAATAGAACCCTGGCATATATGTGTGGTGGCCAAAGACGCGTACATATACACGTGTAAGGAGGTACCACATATGCTGACATCGAGCACGGCAGACCGTTACCCTCGATACAGAGGTCGGGGCAAAAGCGCTGAGCACAACGAACAAGGCGACGATGTAAGCCGGACCAATGACCGACTACAAAGGCGACGTATGGCAGGGGGCACGAAGAGCGGATAAACTTATATTGCTGACCAGACTAAATATTGCACACACGAGCGGCCGAGTAAGACGGAGGCATAATACGCTGTGTCCTTTGTCCACAACAACTATAAAAACGGTAGGCTCCAGAGCGGACTGTCTCACTCCAGCGGGGCTCCTCGGATACAGCGGAAGCCCTCGCCGTAATACCTTCGAACTTCGCGCCTTTCAATTGTAACCTTTATATACTACTGTATTCTTTATAACTTGTGTTTTGTAATCAAATAAATTCTGTCAAACCATCGCGACTTTTACATCATCAACCGCAGCAGAGATCTCCGACTCTACAAAAGGAGTGGTGACCCTTGAGTTCAACTCTATCCAAAACCGGAGGGCTCATCCACCTTCAAATATGTTTGCATCAAACACTAATGTGGGCATAAATGTTTGCATTAAACACTAATGTGGGCCTTCGAGGACATCACCTGAAGTTTAACAAGTCTCGATTCTGGTGTAACCCAAGAAAGCATGCATTAAGCAATAGAGTGGTCAATATGTGGAACAGTTTGCCTGAGGGCGTTGTGTCTGCAGCCAGTGTCAACCAGTTTAAGAATAGGCTGGATATTCAAATGAGAGGCAGTGATATGAGCCTATCAGCTTAAGCTGCCTGCCCATTATCAATAATAATAATAATATAACACGAGAGGCAGTAAAATGGTAAATAGAAATATACCAACTTTCGACACAACTTTTGGCCAAAAAGCTATATCTATTTTGCAACAAAACTCTACAACATTCTTCCTCCAATCTTCAAAAGTATTGAAAAGATTGAAGAGTTCAAAACAAAAGATAAATGTATGGCTAAATCAATTCGATGCAGATAAATTAGAAGGAGTATTAAAAACTACGTAGAATTTAAAATTATATAAAACATATAAAAATCGTGGTAAGGGAGCGTCCGTAAACTACCTGGTGTAATCAGGGGGGGGGTTAGGTAAAATGCTACGCTGGGCCACGTGGGGAGAGGGGGAGGGGTCGGTGTCAAGCTACGTAATTCTTTCATTTGGCACTATTAAAACGGCACAGAATATGCGATCGATAATTTCGCGCAGATTGGTTACACCGATAAATTGCAGCGGTACATCGTTACTAGGGAATGCAATCCCGAGTCGGGATCGCCCTTTCGGGATCCCTCGAGATTAGAATTTCTAATCTCGCGGGATCTCTACGGATCGGCATCCCGAATACTCTTGTGGTTTTTTTTTGTTTATAGAGCTGAATAGCAATAAACGATAATGCCTTTCATTTTTATATCAGCAATTTTAATAAAATGTTCATTATGAATTGGATTAAAGTTTTTGTAGGCGTTTTTCCAAGCATCAATCAGTCAATGTAGTAGAGTAAAAACTACTAACTAGTAGTAGTTTTTATTACATTCATCACAAGAATATAATTAATAAAAAATAAAAATATTAAATGTTCAAGTTGGGGTAGTAGTGTTCAGCCGTGCGAATGCACCCCTGTAAAGTATTCAAATGATAAAAAATAACCCCAAGAATACAAATATATGAAAATGTGCCCCGTACCTCGCACACATAAATAATTCGTATAAATGTATCTCAAACATTTGTACTTCGCTATATACAGACCGAATAAAGGAGAACACTTGGAGTCGGCGGTGAACCTCTGTACGGCGCGGAACATTACAACGCCGTATCGCTTAAAACGATAATTAATTAATAACTAGCTGTAACCCGTCGAAGATGACGGTACTTTTGCATGCCGGTTCCTGAAGTATTTACTTATTTATAGCCGACACCCATGAAATAGCAATAAAGACTTTTATCGAAATCCCCGGCAGTTAATGGCACCTACTATTTTAAACCCTGGTGATTGTGCGTGCGTAAAACTAACGCGACAACATAATTAAATGATTAATTTTATAAATAAAAAACGCATCAAAATATAATTTTAAAAAATGAGAAAAAGAAATCCGGTACCGGGAATCGAACCTGAATCCCCTGGGGGGGAGCCGGATAACCTACCACTACACCACGCAGGAAATGCCATGGAGTGCGGATAAAATATTTCTAAAGAAAATATATTGTGCGCTGTAAATACATATTTTTTGTACAAATGGTTCGTGTCTTTGCTAAGTTCTATATGTAGTATATTTTTAAGGGTCCCGCACATGCGATGATGCTAAATTCCGTAGGTCTCCGCGTTCGAGTTTGTTCAGACAGTCGGACGGATGGACAGACGGACAGACGGACAGACGGACAGGCGGACAGATGGACGGACAGACAGACAACGAAATTATTATAATTGGGATAATAAATATTGTGTTATGTGTTCCTGGGCGGATTCTCAATAATATCCGGCGTTTCTCGGGTTAAGCAGGTTTGTTGACCCGGGGTTCAAGCCCCATCTCCGGCCGTTTATTTTTTAACCGTGAATTCAAACTAAATTACGGAGTTACGGATGGACAGGCAGATAGACGGACGGACAGGCAACTCTAAATTATTATGCTTGATAATTCACAAATATGAGAAAGTAAAAATAATCCGTATATTAATATCAAAACACTAAATTTATGTCATTATTACGCAAAAATTTTATATAATATATTGGAGCATCTAAAAATCTGTCATCATTTTATTGGACTATACAAAATATTCATAATAGATATTTTGCGTTATATCGAGGTTTCCCGTACTTACCCGATTTAAAGAGGTAAATAAAGAAGTATGTGTTGTGGGATTAATCTGAAGCTTTTAAGATCAGTGGCGCAGAATATAGGTACATACATAACAAGGATCTTTTACTCCATGTCGGCTCCCACACAAGAGGTAGGTATGCAAAATGTTACGATATTCGTAACATCGCACGCAGGTATGTAGGTACTCCCAGGCGTCCGACACCCCGAAACTACTATTTTGAATTGAGCATCTTTATGATTGGTACTTGATTCGAGATGGTCGACATTATTTATATTACTAGAACACTCTTTTCAAGTGAATACCTTTTTTGCAGTTTAACGGATGCGCGCGCATTTCGGGGTCTCGCATTCCCGCTACACGCATTTCCGCTACAACGCGCACGTTGCGTGTAGACATCTTCCTTTACAGTAAAAAATTACGCTCAATGCGTGAAATTTATAAAAGATAACTTTAAAAAACTGCGTTAGGTTACCTACACTGATATTTAACGGAATATTTTTTCTTGTCTCTATCTGACAGATGACACATTTTTTAATTTTCACAGGGATGGAAGATGTCTTCCATTTCGCCCCACAGTAGAGGTGGTATTTTGATGCTTCACTTTTCACATTAAAAAATCATGCATCTCATTCGATGATAGGTACCAGAGACAGATGTAAAATCTAAATAACATAAAAATGAATCTCTCAAGCCGCGAAGTTAAGCTAGGTAAAAAAAAATTGTCCAGTGGTTAAGACTCTTGTATATCGTGATCGAGCGGTCGGTGGTTCGAGACCCATTCCAGGAGACCTTTTTTCTATTTTAGCTTTGTTTGACAATATTAGGTTGATGCTAAATAATCCGCCGCTTTTTTTATTATTTGAAGCTTAATTGACATCGTAATAATGTGATTCTTTAATAAGGTTAGGAAATTAAAATGCGCATCTAAACCATACATATATACGCCATATTGTGCTGTGTTTAAATGTTAAAAAGCTGCAGTCATTTCTCGATTTCAATAATCGACGATCATCGGAAAATTAGGTACCTACTCGCCAGAAAAGTCTATTTCTTAATCATATTCATGTAAAAAAGAACTAAAATATCTTGTCACGCAAATGGCGAGCAATTTTCCTGTCGAGCTTTTCAATCTTCAAAGCTCAATTTTCCTTCGGATTTTGATGACCAGGCCCTTCAGCTGTGGAAGAGGACGAAAGTCGCACCACCAGGACACTGGACACTCTTCGCCCTCAGAGTCAACCGTCTTCCCAAGCAAATAGGAAACAGTATCATGATTGTAGGACCTAATCGGCCGTACACTGAAAGCAACGTGATTGTTATTTTGATGATTTTTACCCCAACACTCAAAAATGGACAAGGTGTATTTTAAGTAGGTAAGTAGGTACTTAATTGATTTACATTTACGACTTTTGCAATTTTAGATGGGACCTTTGAATCAGAAATTGCATCCTGTGTTTTTTGTCTACACACACATGGAAGATGTCTACATATACTACAATACGTTTCAACACCCAATAGTCATGCAGTAATGGCATATAAACCATTTTAAATTAAAATCGGTAGGTACTTCAATACTTCAATCCACGATGTTCAAATTCCTGTTTATTTGATGTCGAAACGATATTCATATAATCACGCTATCTGGAGTTTAGTAAAATATAATTTTTTGATGTATATTATCCCAATTATAATAATTTCGTTGTCTGTCCGTCCGTCCGTCTGTCTGTCCATCCGTCGTCATTTTTTGTAACGTCCGTAACTCCTTTATAGTAATTTTTTTATTTTAATAAATAAATACTTATTCTTTAGAAACCGACCGTTTCTAAAGAGTACTCTAAAGAGAAACCGAGTAAAAGTACTGTCATTTTTGACGGGTTACAACTATTATAAAATAAACACCAAAATTATTTTAAAAGTTGGTAAAAAGCAGCTTGTTTCACAGATATCCCGCTTTGTTTATACATATTTATATTATGTTTTCCGCTTTATGGTACCTGCCCTGTAAGTAAATAATCCACCATTTTGTTACTTTTCTTTATTACCATATTAACGAAAATAAAATATGTAGGTAGATATATTAAATAAAGATATCTTCTGTGATTGGTAATAGTTGTATTGAAATCTACCTAAATATAATATAATATATTAAAATTAAAATATTGCAATCCGTTTATATGTAATAGCGTTTATATGTATTTCGACATAAGAAAGCGTTTTTTTCATAAACCCCAAAACTACAATATTGCAGTACAAACATAAAATATCAAAATTTTAGGAAAAAAAATATCAGTATATTATACTCTTTGTATCAACAAAATAATTCATACCTACACAATTTTGGGAAATTAAATTTCTTACCGATTCGATTTCAACCAATCTTGTTTGCCATTGGTTTGGTATAGTAAGTATAAAGTATACCGTGAATTTAAGTGGTTGAACGCAATTTTCAACCCAATGGATTATCTACTATTGTGAACTGTCACAATTGAAATCAAGCTAATACTTCTCATAAGGTTTTAAAGGTTGCTTGAAAACGTGAAACCAGTAAGTAGTTCTTGAGCTTGAAATATTGGATGGAACATGAAATTATACAACACTTTTTTAATACAAATATTGTAGGCTTGTTTGTATAATTTTAGAAAAATATATATCATTCTATACTCTTTGTATCAACAAAATAATGTTATCGAATAATGAAAGGATAATTATTAATAAAACATTAAAAAATCTTTAATGATTATTAACCAACAATGGGGTTTTGGTGTTTAGAGAAATACCACTTATACCAACATTATAATTAGGTGTGTGTGCAGTTTATTGTATTTTATAATATCCCATCCCAATAATAAAATTTTTGTTGTCTGTCTGTCTGTTCGTAACTTGCTGTAATGTCTATAACTTTTTAATAAAATCTTTTTTATATATAAATAAATAGATAGGTACTTATTCTTTAGGAACCGACATATAAAGTACCGATAATTTTTGACAGGTTACAGCTAGTCCACATATAAATTGGATAAAATTACAACAGGTGAATTTTACAAGAAAAAAAAAGACTTTTTTTGACAATGTACGAATGCTTTATTAATTTTGCTAACATACAAGCGTAAGCGGATATACAAATATTGGTCTGTACATTCAACTACAGTAAAATAAATAAAAACTATACCTACATTACAATAATTCCTACCATCCCTACTGATCTCTTCTCTTCAAATCAAGAGATGAGATAATTCTTAATACCCCGGTAATATAAGTATGTGTGCGAAAAGTTGACAAAAATATGGGTGTGCTTTTGGATAAACTTGTTGAAAATCTACCCCAATTTTAATTTAGTAAAAATAACAATTTTCAATCAAAATATAAGCAAAAAAAAAACATTTGGATTACAAGCAAGGTAGTAATTCATCATCACCGTGATATGTGGTGGACACGGAGTGGCATCTGTCAAATGAGCTCCAAACTAACATTCCAACGTTCCGAATGGTGGCGCTGCGCGAATTCGTTCTTAATTTATAATCGATAATGTAAGTAATTTATTTTGCTTTTATTATACCTAACTGTTGAACCAAGCTGAATACTGAAATACCTTAATACCCAATTAAGTTGCAATGTTAGTTTGGATTGATTTGACAGATGCCTCTGTCTTCAGCTCACCTCAGATTCATAGTTTTCTGGTTTCACTCATATTGTTTTAATAAACTGGAATAAATAAAAATTATTTATGTTCGATGTATAAAATTAAACAATAAATGGGAATTAGTCTAATCTATGTGTTGCTGTTTAATATCATAGTTTAATGTGTTTTTGATTTTCTTTATGGGATGCAAAAATGCTTTCAAAGTTGTGCAACCAGGAAGCAACTTTACTAGGGTTGGAAGACTACGTTGAGGAAACTGACAGCCTGAAATAGTATTACAAAACCTGCAAACTTGGCAATACGTAGATAGGTTTATTGTATTACTAAGTCATTGATTCAATAATGGTGTTTCAAATATCATAATTTCTTACGAATGCCAACGAAATATGAATTAACAAAAGAAAAACTGATTAAATGCACTCGGACGCTGTTACATCGCTTTCAGAATGTAGGTATAACAAAAAAACTCATGTGTAATTTTCATTATACACTTCTTTAGATCTAAATAATGAGTGTTTTAACGGAAAAGCAATTAGTAAACAAAAGAACTTCACTGGAAAGACAAACTTGAGATGAATATTGAAGACAATTTTCATTTGAAATACTGCAAATAACATTTATTGACTAAATCAACATTCTCCAACAATTGGAATGATGTTTATTTACTACACCAATACTTTCAAGGGAAAAATTAAATATAGAGAATTTTCGTTGTCTATGATAACTTTTTGATTCTCTAAATCAAAAAGTTTCTTTAATAACAAAATTAGAAATCTAAAAACAAAATGGCAAATTGTGTTAGGTTTAGATGGACATTAATGCTATTCACAAAAATGTTGTTTTGCATCTGATAAGCCAATTAAAAAGAAAATAGAAAGACCGATAAAAAAAGTCAAATTCCCACACAAAAAGCTTTGAGAGATTTTCGATTAGGAAAAATTCATCCTACTTAATAATTTATTTTCTCTACAAGGCACTTATTTAAAACAAATTTTATTTCAACCCGTGCATGATCACAGGTTAGTTGGTATACTAATTTGGCGGCAAAGCCGTATGGACTGATATTACATCATTTATTGTCATAATTCTTATGTTTAACTTTTTACATGGACGTGGTGAGTTTTTATATCATAAAAAAGGCATTGATTTTTTTTTCAGTCCGCTTTAAATGGGGAAAACAAAACTTAACAGGATCGCAATTAACTGATGCAAGCAATCTACCAAGGATGACAAAGAATATTCAAGCAAAAACTGATTGACCTTTGTCTGCACCATATCTTTGATTTCATAAAGTCATATGATTTTATATGTCACTTAGAAAGATGCATATTCATATGTATCAAAAGTGTGCGTATCTATTTTCTGCGCAAAATTTGATTTAGATCGGTCAAAGGGTGTAGAATTATTGCCAGTACACTACATATTGACTGAAAATTTTTGGTCAATTTTCAATTCATTCGAATTGTTGTCAAAAAACTTTTTGTTATCCTAAGTACAGTTTTACACCTTTCTTATATTTATGATGTTCTTTTACTCAATATTTAACATGATTTAGAATTGTAAAAAGTGCGAAATTAAAGATTCATTGAGTATAAGTGAACTGCATACACAATTTTGGGAAATTACATCTCTTATCGATTCGATTTCAACCAATCTTATTTGATTTCAATATATCTCAAGATATGTGGGGTTTTGCAGTTGTAATTCACCATATTTTTAGTCAGCCATTGTCTTCGGTAGAGTATGTAAGTATACCGTGAATTTAAGTGATTGAACACAATTTTCAACCCAATGGATTATCTACTATCGTGAACTGTCACAATTGAAATAAAGCTAATGCTTCTTGAAAATACTACTTGAAAATGTGAAACCTGTAGTTTTTAAACTTGAAATATCATACGGTAGATGAAATTACAAATACATATTGTAGGCTTGTTTGTAATCCAAAAATAACAAATTATATTCTTCAAACGAACCAATTTTATCCAAACTTAAGGATATAATGTTGCCTTGTTTAGCAGATGTTGAACTAATTTTGTTTATTATTTGTAATTTTTGACTCATGAAGGACCATGTCCACGCAGAAAATTCTGTCTCAAGAGTAAAACCAAAGCTAAACAAGTTAAAAAAATATCCCTTGCATCTGCAATTATACCGACCAATTTTTCCTATATGTGTACCAATGTTTCCATTTAGTTTTGAGAATGGAGGAGCTTTTCGAAGTAACTCTTGAATACAAGCTTAGACCAGATGACAAACAATTTCCTTAACATATTTAACATGTTTTTATATGGAAATAATAAAATATTTTATGTGTCAGTTATATTTTCCAAAGAGAATATGTTTCGTCTGACCATGTCACTTTTAATCTAAAATGGAGTGTAAATCATCCCTCACTTGGCGTTTAAAAGTTCAAGGGAACTGAAATGATACTTTAAATATAACAATTCACATAATACAGTAGAGCCTCGTTAATTCGAAATTAAAGGGACCCAAAAAACATTTCGCTTATGCCGAATCCTGCTAATTCGAAATATAAGAGAAAAGAAATTGTGATGTGATTGCGAAATTCATGAAAAAAGCCATTAATTTTGTGAAAAATGTCTGAATTCTTGCATATTTCAAGAAATTATTTTGAAAACGCAATATGTATATATAGATATTGACGTATCTGCAGTTCTCACTTTCGAAAAATATCAAAATATGTGAGCTAAAATGTATTTATTTATGGCGCAAGGGGCTAAAAATTATTTAGAATTACTAATTACCAGGGTTTTTGAATTATAGGGGTAAATCTCCTACGAAATTAACATTTTAGCTTGTGGGTTTGAGAAAGTTTGAAGCATGGCGAATTTGGAATTAACGGGGTTTTACTGTATCTTATTTTACAGCGCTTCACATTAAGGCAAAAACAGTTACATCACTCTTATGATGCAATGTTGATGCTGAATGTGCAACACGTGACTCGATTGGATGTGCATGACATGCGTGCCTTATCGACGTAATTATTTAGTATCTTAATGATATCCTGCGCTCAGCTTGTTTATAAGCAGAATTAGTACATCCCTCATCTCGTGTAGATTTGACCATTTATTTATTTGGTAGTTTTACTAAACGAAATAACTTATTAGCGAAGCACTGTAATGTGAACGAATAACACAGGTGTGAAACACTGTAAAATGAGGAACGCCGGTATACATTTATGGTTTAAATTATATTAATCGAAAGTAAAACTATTCTACCATTCAGAGCAATTACACTAATATATTTTTTTAATAACTTATAATAATACTAAATTATTCAATTGTTAAAAATACAAAATTTTTACCACAACAATTTGACACAATAAATAATAGTTTTATTAGTACAAATAGGATGAGACAGGAGATCGTATTGTCCTAGAAAGACACACAGCATGTAATCATTCAAAATTATTTTTAGACAAACATTAATTTACGTGTCCTGCGTAATTCAATGAAATTCAAAGATAAATTTTTAATATTCTTAAAATGTTTCCATACAAAGCACCATTGACGATTATGACGAATGTAATAATATTTATGATCTGACTCATTATTGGAAGAACAAAATTAAACAATAAACATGTACAAAATTTTCATTGGAATTTCAAGACTGTCCTGATGATGCAAGACTTTTTTTTAGCCGCTTGTATTTTCTATGCAGAGTAGAACAACGCAATTAATACACAATGACCATTACTGACAACACTCTTGAGATAAGATACTAAAGTGCCATCACGCATCATTAGTACATTTTGACTATTTTTTATACCCATGTATGTGTATATGTTACAGTGAATCTGATTTTCTAGTGAGTCCATCATTCACTGGCATTTTAGAGAAAGTATATTCAAGGTCATTCTTATCATATTCAAAGAGTTTTTCACCAATAGAAATGAATACAATATTTTAACTTGCACTTACTAGTGAATTTATTGGTTTCCGAACTGTCAAAAATTAAATTTGACAAGTCTGAAATCCGTTTCCGTAAAAATCTATGCTTTTAAACGAACTTTTATTTATCCAAATTGAAACAACCGGGCCTTGAATAACAATTTAATAAGTCATTGCGTGAACAAGGTTCTTACTGCATTATTAATTTCTTCTGTGCAAATCAACATTATGTAGGTAACGGATATTATTAAAATAGTCATTTTGAAGTGTTGAAAGTTTCGTCTGCACCAATTCTTCATTATATGATTTTATAACAAGATTCTAATGGCACATGGACCTTGTTTTTCAAAATTTATTTTGCGTTTTGTGTCTCATTCTACACTAGTCTAGTCCAAAGTCATCACAAAGCGACAGTATTTCTAATTTTTATCCTTTGAGCGATAGCATATTCTCTATTCTGTGGCGATAGTTCTGTTTCTCGAACTGTCACACTTCTGGACTGGTCTTTGATATTCAATGATTAGTTTAGGTAGGTAACTAAAACGTAATATATTTTTAAAATTTTAATCGCGAACACTTACGAAATTCTGATCATCTTATAATTCAAAAGACAGTCGATTAAACTCATAAAAATGATACGGTGCGAGCAAGCTTCACGTCTGTCACCGACGTCGAGCCGAGTAAGTTTGCGAACTTAAAAACCGCGCACTTTATGTTGTACGTCTACCACCCGTGCTTACACGTGCGCAAACAAGAAACGCAAACGACATTAGACACATTTTTGATAAAAAGATAGAAAATTGGAAATGCGGAAGAATCTGAATGAATTCAAACGTAAATGATGACTTAGAATCTCTTTGATTTTTGTATTTTTCGCATCGAGTGTTTGTTACTTGACGCACTTTTAAAGGTTCATTTAAAATTAATAATACCGGGTGTATGTTTATTTATGTTTCTATATTTGTAAGAAATAAACTTTTGTTGTATTGTTATAAAAAAAACATATTTAATAAACTTAATTGACAAAATACATATTCATTAATAAAAATTTTCCCTTAACCCCCCAATATTTACATGGTGACATAACCTCGTTTTGTTCCGGCAGTCGTCAGATATCATAAAAAACCCGAGTGCGCGATCTTTCAGCCGACACCTTACTTCGCGATTCGTATTCGTTTTGCGGTGCCGCTGTCCTATTTTAATTTAGGAGTTAAAATAGGACCGCAAAATGAATAAAAATCGTCTAGTGTAGTGCCGCCTTTATACTTTCTACGCTTTAAGAATTACGTGTACAAATTGATGGTTTCACCGATATATTGTCTATGCTTTTAGTAATGTATTTTCACGGATTATGTGTAGTGAATCTGAGAATTCGTTGATTTAGATGTTTTCACTGCCCCCACTCTGCCCGACCGGGAAAAGTACATTTTTACTAGTGAAAGTATAGTCTCACTAAAAATGCAAATTCGCTGTAACATATACATTTTAAGTTTTATAATATCAGCCAACTGTGACGACTGCATTTTTTCTATATATTGGTTCAATCCACATGCCTGGTAAAAAATAAATTTAGGCCACTAATATTAAAAATGTAACTTTAAAAAAATCTAATATTTAATTTAATTTAACAAGTCAAAATACATTGTAAAATATGGAATAAATAATTTAATTAAATATAAAAGTGACAATACACTCAAAAATGAATAGAAAAATTTACTTTTTTAAACTATTTTTATTTTTACTTGAGGCTATATATTCTTATAAAAATGTGAGAGATTTAGGTTATTAACATTGAGACAGTTAGTACGTTACAATATAGAAAAATGTAAAAACATTTACTATATAAATGTGAAAAGGTGCAAAGATATCAATTTGATGGTAAAAACGCATGCATTTATACATCTTCAAAAATATTTGTAAATATGTGCTACATATATGTAAACATGCTCTGATATTTTGAAAAATTTTAAGATTTAATGCACTTTAATTGACTTGTTTCATCGCTTAGATATAAATAACTAGTGATGAGATAAAACATGATCGGTGTTCAATTGTAATGATGATTGGCAACTGTTGTAATTCATAATTCAGTGAACAATCACCGGTACGCAAAATAAATCTCTAACGTTTAAAACAGTTACAGACAATCATTGCAATCAAACACCAATCCCACAATCAAAATTTATTTCATCACAAGTGTCCAATCCCAAGCTAAAATCGCAATCCCAGGATTAGAAAATGTTCATTTATCTTACAATTAGTAAAAAAAATGTCAGATTGAACAAATACAATTTATGTAAGATATTTATATTTAAACAAGTAAGGAATTTTTGAATAAAAAAAAACTTAAATAATAAAATAAAAATGACAAATAACAATTCGAATGTGAATTTTTTTTATCATTATTATTATAGCAATAGCAGGGCGTAGATTGTTTCGTCATTTAGACTTGATCTAATTTTGGTATGTACATACTAGGATTGATCGTACTTAGCCCAAGATTCATAAATACTGTAAACCGGCCAGAATCCCGGAATCCGATTCCTACTCATCACTACAAATAACAATTTGACACAAAATGTATACTTTCACTTAAAATAATGGATTGGTGAATGAATGACTAGATTAATCAATATACACAATTTTTAGCATTTCAGAGATTTTTAATTATAAAAAAGAGATTTATATTTTGTTTAACATATGTGATCATAATTAATATATTTTTAATTAATAAAATATGGTACAAAAAATGGATGACAGAGATTCAAAAGTATTATGTATTAATGTATGCCTGAAGAGATACGCGATGAGTTAGAATCGAGGCTTTTGCGAAATATTTTCTTATAAGGAATGAAAAGGTTAAAAAATATAGTAAAGTCTCATGGTTACACGTAAACAACGCATATGTATGTATTATTATTATGTACATTTCGCTGGGAAGGAAGGAAAAAATAAAATTTAATAACTTTTTTTTGACATTTTTAAATTTCATTTACATATTTGAAAACGGTTGCCTAGCATTTTACTTTGTTTAGGAAAGTACTACTATTAGATACTGAATCCACTAAGAATTTTTCTAACTACACATCGGGAAGTGCAAGACGTTTAAATTTACGAACATGCAACGGTTGCAGCTTTTCATACATGTAAATATTCTTTCATTTTTATTAATTCTATAATATTGGGTTTTGGGGGAGGGTGTAAGTAATTTAATTTACATAGACTAGGTAAATTCTTCCTTATTAGGAATTATATTTTATATTTTCCCAATAGATTTCAATGTCGGCTCAATCAGTTTCTTATATAAAAATAATGACAATAAATCAAATTTAGAAATACATATTAAACTTCAGACTCAATCGCACAATACATCACTATTAAATATAATGGAATGCTAGATTTGGATGGATCATTCATCGTTAGACTAAACACAATTATTTTTTAATTCATTTATATACATCTGCTGGCTAAGTTGTGAATTATTTAATTTTAATGCGATATTTTTTAAATCTCCGTTAAAGTATAGAATCAAAAAGACGTCTATTAATTTTCTTGGTCAAGCCATACATTTAAAAAAAAAACAGTTTAGTATGTGAAAGAAAGAAAATACTTCCTTTTGTGTGATTGTTAAAGAAAGAAAGAAAGAAAATACTTCCTTTTGTGTGATTGTTAGAATTATTAAACGAGGTTAAATTAGTCTTATAAAAAATTATAAGACTAATGAACATTGAAATGGCGAAATAATTCAGCAGCAGCGCCCGTGGCTCGGCAAAATAAGTAGACGCCGAACACAAATACATTGAATTGACGACATTAAGAAGACCGGTGGTTTGTGTTGGAGGGGACACAAAGAATCAGGAATCGCGGACAGCAATGATGGATGCTTACATTCAACAGTGAACACAGACAAGCTAAAGACGAAGAATTAATAAGTCCGGCCATTCTGCAGGAAATACATTGGATTGTGATGTGTATGTGGAATGCACTCATAAAGAAGTTTATTTTTTAATAATAAAATGAATGATAATTTTAATAACACACTAATATTCTATATGCAGAATCAAATCTTGGATAAAAGATAAAAGATTGACGTCTTCAAAATGAGTTATTGGCGAAGAATGTTTTGCATCCCATGGACGACTTGCAGAACAAATACAATAACCAACATTAAAGCCAAACTTTCAATCGTACGTCTCCGAAGAATCCTGCAATTCTTTGGCCACATCACAAGAAGAGGGAATGTAGAGAAACCTCCAAAAAGGGGACCACGTGGATGGTCCTCTAAGTGATGGACCGAGAATGTGAAAAAAGCAGTGGGAGCCACTCATTTCACCAAGAACTGCGAAACCTGGAAACTTTCTACGTAGCCTTTAAAAATAATTTATTAATGTTATTCATACTGATACAAAACTATTCAATTGTACTTTTTGACATATACTATTAAGGCCTATCAGCCTTGATATATAAACATCATCATCGTCATCATCATCATCAACATATACATAAAAGAAATGTGCACCGGTACTCTGGATAGTTTGCCATAAATCGAGTTCTTAAAGGAAGACTGTCACGTTTTTTTTTCAAGGTTTATCAGGATGAGATAAAATGTATTTTCCATGAAATTGTAGGTTTGAGATAATCAGCTCATTTTTGACAATCGGATGACAATGCACTTTTTTCACAGCACTCTGCATATTATATAATGGCATAAACGGGGAAAGAAAAAGATAAAATAATGTAAAAAGGATAAGACACTTAAAAATATGCAAGTATTAATAAAATTTACACATTTTCTGTAAAGCCTTTTACGTTTACATTGCACACAACTACCTATAAAAATATGCTGATATTTGTCATTTCTCACTGACTTCATAAGCATTTTTTTTTTCACAAAATACATTCACATTAACGATTAAATACAAAAATACACAAACTACAATATTAAATAACATTACTCTAATATTGGAGCTATTAAAAAAGCGCAGAAGTCCGTATTTTGGCTATACCGATGATCACTCCACAAATAAAAATAAATATTATATATAGCGGGACCAAATAAGGACCGAGAGGATCGCAGGATTTTGCAGGTCTTTTTTTTTAATACATTACTTCGTGCTAAGGTCTACACCTAGAATCTAAACTATTCAACATCGTCATCATCATTTTCATCTCTTTATCTTAGAATCCATTCGAAATCTGAATGCTCAGTTTAGATAATCAAATTATCAGAAAAACAATAGTAAAATAAATCAAATTTCAAAGAGCTTTCAATTATCGATGTATAAAATTTTGATATAGGAATATACGACGTCAATTAACATAAATTTTAATATTAAATAATATACATAGTAAGCAATACTTTGCGTTATTTGAGCTCGTATTTGATACAGAAAATGTTACACCTATAAAAATGAGATAATACATTACAAATTTTTATAATAATATGAAAAAATATAGGCAGAAATTTTAAAATGTAAAATACAAAATATCAATTTGATAAAAAGTAGTTTACACTGATTTAATGTATATAAAATAACAACAAAAAAATGCATCATGCACATATCTCAAACACGTGTACGATACCACCCTCTCATAGAATATGTTCTTGTGGGTCGCGCCGCCTCACCACACCTTCGGATCATTGTATTTTGTATTGGTCTTTTCAAACATCATCTGAATTTCGTTTCAAGTCCAAATGGTGTTCTTTTGATATGTGAAAAATAAAAATTATACATTGTCAAATGTACTTCTCTGATCGGATATTATATTGCTTCCTTGCTGATACATACTACTAAACTCCTGACAATATTCGTAAACATTACATTCCCACCTGCAAACCTACAACACGCCCATTACGTACTTTTTTGTGGCACATTTTACTTGTGACGCCTCCAAAAAACATATCCCATGTCGAGAGTTACATAAATTTTTTAATTTATAAGATGCATAATTTCAACAGAAGCATTTTTGAAGGATCTTAATATCATAATATGTAATAATTATTTAAACGGTATTGTCTTAACTACACTATCTTAAGGTAAGTACTTTTACTGAGAAAAAATATAGTTCTAATAATAATAAATAAATTAATTAAATAAACTGGTGACATTATTAAAGCATACTTGGTAACTTTTAAGATCAATATAAATGATACTTATTTTAATACTTGGTGTAACCTGTCACTTTTATGGAGATAATACTAAATTTTTAAATATGTAGTTAAAAATAAATAAAAATTTGCAGTAACACGGCACACAAGACTCTAAATAAATGATTGACAATTTAAAAACTCTGAACCAAAGTGTCTTACACATATGCACTAAAATCAGCCAGTTCCTTGTTAAATTACGAAAATTTAACTCACAATCGTCAAGTTTATCAAGACCTGTGAATATGCAAATGAGAAATATTTATAAATAATAATACAATTGTTTTAAACAAAATATTAAATTGAAAATAATACGCAAAAATATAATACTAACATAATATAGTGACTAAACATAAAATCACATTGGTCTAACTAGTACATAAAGGATAATTATATTTATGTACTCAATTATAACAATATTTTCAATACTGTTTATGAATACACAAACGTAGGCGATCCGTATTAAATAATAAAAGAATTTAAATTTGTTTTTCCACGGAATAAAAATGACTAAAAGGTAGATATATGATAATGAGCAAAATAGATTTTGCTGCATTCATTTTGTGATACAATTAAGATAATGTTATTTATGAGATAATATTTCATGACAATTATACATCAAAACCAGGTTATGTCAAATCTGTCAGATTCGGCATGACTAATAGAAAACATAAAACTAGTCATTTATAAGAAATTTAAGAAAAAATTACACACTATGTTTTAAAAAACTTAATTGCTATACATTTGTCAACTAGTTTCGGTTGGACTCAACCTTCTTCAGGACAATTACAATATAGACTAATCTAGGTACAGAAATTTATAAAGGAGGAAAGAAAAAGAGAGAGGGACAGAGTGTCAACTAGGTGGGGGGGAGGGAATGGGAGGAGTTAACTGAAGATAGAGGGAACAACTTTAAAATCGGACTATTAGATAAATTTATTTGTTTATTTATTATTTGACTATTATTGTTGATAGCTTTATTAATTTCTAAAGCTATCAACTCTTTAAAGCTATCAACAATAATAGTCAAATAATAAATAAACAAATAAATTTATCTAATAGTCCGATTTTAAAGTTGTTCCCTCTATCTTCAGTTAACTCCTCCCATTCCCTCCCCCCCACCTAGTTGACACTCTGTCCCTCTCTCTTTTTCTTTCCTCCTTTATAAATTTCTGTACCTAGATTAGTCTATATTGTAATTGTCCTGAAGAAGGTTGAGTCCAACCGAAACTAGTTGACAAATGTATAGCAATTAAGTGGTTTAAAACATAGTGTGTAATTTTTTCTTAAATTTCTTATAATGTCAAGCCACAAAGTGTTTTCTTGCTTTGAAAAGTTAGTAATTTATATCTGACATTCGATTGACAACTAAAATAACAATTTACCATAATTTTTAAGTCAGTATTAAACGCACTTGGCAAAGCAGTGTCAAACCACCACTGTGGGACGTCAGCTACACAATATTCAGAACCGAATGCAGCTATTGCTGCCGACTGATTAACAATTTTTTTCCACCGTGTTCCGAAAATTAGAAAAAATGTTGGAATCTACCCAACTTTTAACATCTGTACAAAACTGCCAAGACCCAAATGTTAAATACGATTATGTGGCTTAGGTGTCATCGCTCTTGGCTCTACAACCCCTTGTGTGTCTTGGCTCCTCAAGAGTCTTCCTCCACTCATCTCGGTTTAGTGCCAGCTCTCTCCAGTTCAGAAGCTCCAAGGCAGATATCTTTGAGGACATCGTCGCTCCATCTTAATTTTGACCTTCACAAGCTTCTTTGCCCTATCGGCCTTGAGTTCAGCATGGACTTTGGTGCTTGATGCTTGGTCATTCTCTCCACATGACCACAGCCACAGCCACCGAATTCTTCCCAGTTTTATAAATTTTGTGACGTTTAGCTCCTTAAACTGAGTATAGAGCTCATTGTTGCAACGTCTGCACCAAAGGCCGATCTAGCTGTTGTAGTTCAAATTTCATTGACATTAACCGGGTCTTGATGTATTCAGCAAAATTATGTAAAAAAAAAAACATTGCCATGTTGATAAATTAATATTAATCTTAGTGACTAAGCCACAGTACATCTCCAAACTAACTACACATCAACAAACGGTTTATAAAGCTATAAGCCTAGTATTGCACTTTCTCCACTTCTCCTGTAGCTTCTTGTGCTCTTCGTACTGTTGCTCCGTTATTTGTCGGACCACCGGACTACCCTGTAATGCACAATTAAATATTATTTCTTCAACTAAACACGACATTTCAGCCAGTACTCAATATTCAGACATGATGACAAATTAAGACAATAAAAGTTTTCATATAACTCATTATCACTTAACTCTAATCACAACTCTTCTTTATTTAAAAAAGTAATAAAATATACACACCTGAGGTATTTGTGAGATAAATACAAAAACCTGTCACTTATAATATCTCAGGAATCTACGAAAGCTACATTTTATTGGAAATAAGATTTTAAAAACAATTGCCACCTCATTTTTCTTTAACAATGTGTATAAATAAATATTTTACTTATTAATATAGATATTGCTGTGTTTGCTACCAAATAGTGGACACTGCCGCTTTTGCTATTTACATAATTAAATATTGCTGTATTTGCTATGATTTTTCGGTCTAAAATCGACATCAACTGTCACTTTAGTATGAGGCGGCCATTTTGTCAAGTGGGTTGATTGGTTGAAGTGGATATCGCTGTCTACGCTTTTAATAGTGATTTGGATACATGATTTTGGAAGAGATAGAGCTACATTTCCTGTTAAATCTCAAATTCAGTACAAACTAAAATAGTAATCCTCGGTGATGGCATTAAAAAAATTGATGTAGACAGCGCCTCGTGGATAATATACTGGCTGATCTGTAGAAGGACGGATGGGAGCAGAGGGCGATGAATGGGAAAAAGTGGAAAATTGTCATCTTGGAGACTAGAGTTACGCAGCCATCAGAAGAAGAGGTATCTTCAGATAATGATATAAATGAGTTCAGTACGGTAAAACCCCGATAATTCGAAATTTGCCATAATTCGAAGATTTTAAAACCCACAAGTCGCAAAATGCTAATTTCATAATGGATTAACCCCGATAATTCGAAAACCCCAGCAATTCGTAATTCTAAATAATTCTTAGCCCCTTGCGCCATAAATCAATACATTTTAGTTCAAATAATTAGATTTTTTTTTGAAATTTTTTTGAAATGAAGCGAGAACAACAGATATGTCAATTTCGGATACTTTAGTAATAGAAACGTGGTGGTCTTGATATTAGCATAATAAATATTGCGTTTTCGAAATGATTTCTTGAAATATGCAAAAATGCAGACTTTTACACAAATTTTTGGCAAATATCGCAATCGTATTGCGATTTAAAAAAAAAATTTTGTACCTTGAATTTCGATTCAACGGGGTTCCGGGTAATTCGAAATGTTTTTTTGGGTCCCTCGATTTTTGAATTAACGGGGTTTTATTGTGTATTCTAAATTAATAACTCTTGGTGACAGCATTCAAAACATTTTTTAATTTTATCGCTTTTATACCCCTCATATATAATAAATAATATCTAATGATTGGAAGATAGACTAGGAGAAGGTCACCTAATAGGGCAGACATCGAGCGCATCTAGTTACGTGATTAGATAAATTGTATTATGAATATGTTTCTAATCCTAAATAAATAATATAGCATAAGGCCAGTGCCACACTGCGCGGATCTTCCGCTGCGTCTCATCGGTCGCGGAACGCCGCTACATTTCTCTCCATACAATATGCGCTTATCAAACTATGCGGATGATCGGTCGACCCATTTGCTTTGCCGATTGTACGCGACGGAAAAAACACCAGCCTTAGGATTATAAAAATAAATTCCTTTGCCACTTATAATTATGTACATGAAAATTATGAGTACAGTCTCGATCAAAATGCTAGAAATTTTGCATGAAATTGTTTATTTCTGAAACATCCATATAATAATTACCGAAGCTACCAAAACATGAAGTTAGTAGTGCAGAAACGGAAGTAAAAAATATCTAATTTACAAGATATACATACATATTATTAAAAACTTGCATATTTCAATGAAAAAAATCATAAATAATTAATGAGTAAATCCTTTAGGACAACCGCTAAGAGCTTTGGTATGATCATCTCATTCTGTTTATTTGGAGCCAATGATAGTTCAAATGAGGATATATGCATGCATTATATAAAACTCTCTGGCGGTTGACCTATAGGTAAATAAATGTGCGCTTTTTGACGGTTGACCTATAGGTTAATAAATGGATTGGCAAAGGTTTAATTTAATAAATGGACAACATGGATTATATGACATTTGCTTTGATGTAAACTTGTGTGTCAAAATATCTTACTTTGATTTTCCTTGGGTCCAAATTGGCACCTAGATTTTGCATCCCCTTAGCAATTTTTGAAAACGGAGACATGACGAGATCCTTGGTAGCGCTCGCGACGGGACTCGTTATATTCTTCAGCTGTTTCAAGGCACTTTCGCTCTGCGACTGGCTAATGTTCAAGTTGATCTCGTGCTGAGAACTCGATCTGACCGGCGGACCTCCGTCTTTAGTCGGATCAAACTTGGAAGAATCATTTCCCGCCAAAAGTGCCATATCATCGACTGTATTTGTGTTGATGTCGACTTCGCCGGAACTATGCGACAGTTTTTGATTCAGCCTTAAAGACGACGGCGGTTGAGCTTTTGTCTTTGGGTCTACGGCATCCCATTTCGTCGATGTGTTTTCGAAATTAATAAGTATTTCGGGTGTAGTGCTTCTGGACGTTCCCGCGCCCTCGAAATACTCAGAACCCATTGTTTTACCAGCACCGTCGCTATCCATGTCAAATGGATTCAATTTGTGTGATGTAGCGCTGTGGGGTTGGACGTAATTAGACGACGTTCTGTCCAAGAGCGTTGTGTCTAATTCGAGATTCGGACGCTTTTTACCGTCTACCTGAGAATTAGCTACTCCAATATTCACTCGAGATAGGTATTCATCCGTATAAACATCATTTCCAGACGTCTGAGTATCAATCTTCGATGAGTACAGCGGATTTTCTATGAGATATGCTTCGGAATTCGTATCAGATTGATTGTCTGAGATGGATGAAACGTTCATGTCACTTTTTGCATCCGTAGTCGATTTTAACAGAGGATTATCGCCAACGTATCGTACACAATTTTCAAAATTGTCGAGCGTTGGTTCGAAGATGTTTGTTTTTCCTTCATCGTCGTCTGAGGAATTGTCGGAACTTGTGCAGTCGGACAGGGCACCTTTGGTATGTTTCTTGGAAGCCATCCTCAGGGAGGACTTGCCCATGGAGAATGTGGTTCTCGGAGTCATGCCGACAGAGTCGGACTTGGAAGACTTGGCAGAATCGCTCCTGCCCCGAGTGTTGAATGTGTGACTGAGTTTGTTTAATTTTGAGAACTGTTCCGACATGTTGGTAAGAGCTTTTGAACCTGAAAAAATATTGTGTCATGTAGCATACATAATTATGACACATAGAAATTTTAAAAATAGAATAAATGCAATCACTCAAAATTTAAAAAAGTAAATAAAAACAAATAACGAAAATAAAACTTTTTTAACATTATGAAGAAATATACAGTAAATTAAATTATTTATGATAGTAAAACGTAATCAAATTTTTGCAGATTCAAAATATTAACAGAGTTCTATGAATTTTAAGTAAGCATTTTATCGCAGTGTTAACAACACCTCAAACTTTGAATGCAAATTTCTCAAAATCACATTTTCCAGATCAATGACCAAAATATATTGAAAACTATCGAATCGATTTCACGTTAGTTTTTCTGATGTTTGACTACATTAAAAAAACTAGTGTATTTTTTTTAAACCCGTATCCGAACAGGAGTGGTCACCACAAAGACCGTTTTTTCAAAGGCAGTTAGGACAATTCGGCTGTATCTCATCCATTTAATAATATTTTATTATGAAAAATTGTCTACAAATTCTTGAAATATATATCTAAATTCTTGAAATTTAAAAATGTCCCACCCGTGACAAGGGACAGAAGGGAAGACCGAGATCGGAAAGGGCAGATAATGTCAAGACAAAAAGCAGTTTTACAACAATTTAGAATTACCAGCAGTTTTGATGGCCAGTTGAGTCTCGCTGAGATTTCTCGTTAGTCCTGGAAGACCGGAGAGTTCCAAATAGAGAGATCCTCGTCCCCGACTGCCACTGGAAGACTGTCTCACCTACAACGAGAAACTATATTATATATTTATTTATTTTTTAAAATAGAGATGCATGGAATATGTTGCATCAATATTCTACCTATTTTCAAAATATGTAAGCTAAACACTTATGCTATGAAAATAGGACTAACGTGGAACCACCAACCACCAGATCATTAGGCAAGCGTCACAACTATTACACCAACAAGTAACTTAAAAAATATTGGCTTCAAAAATGATGTTTTAAAAAAAATGTTAATTCATCGAGTTGTACAAATTATTTTAAAATACATTTAGATATTGTTTGATGTGTGGAAATATTAAATACACATTATTTAATATTTGAGTTGCTTTGAGGAGAAATAAAATCAATACATATTTATATTTTCTTACATGGATTTTATTTTTTATGCAGGCAAATTTATTTTGGACATTTAATTTCTGGGTTAGGATATGTCAAACTCGAACACAGAAAGAATTGACATTACATATAATTATGAATTTGCATTATTCGCAAATGAATTTAAAAATGAAGTAATTTGTAGGTTAAGATGACATTTGGCAAATGTTTGAATTTTAAAAGATTTAATAGCGTGGAACATCAGGCCAAAGTAGGAATGCTATTTGGATAGTGCTTCATATGGCTAAAGAGGAGCATGTTAGAAGAGATATTAGGCAAAGAGTGAATGAAGAAGGAACAAATCCTTAATATGGGGGATTAGAAGCGTACAGGGAGACATACTATATTACAATTGCCCCAAAAACGATGCATGCTGTTCGCAATATTGCCAGTATGTAGGTACATATATTACTAACTTATCAGACAAATAATACATGAAATAAAAGTTGGCGAGCCTTAAAAAATTACATGTAATTTACTTAAAATGGGGAGAACCAAACCTTGGACTTTCTTCTGTCAAGTTTTCCCCCCTGGTGGAACGGTACCCTGGGTAAACCGCCGACATCCAAAGCTATCAGGAAGCACTCACAAATGGACCGAAGAGATTCTGTAATTGATTGATAACAGCTGAGAAAAGCTTAAGGTAAATGGCTGAAAATGAAAATTAACCGGTCATATTAACCGCGCGTACGTTATGCGGAATGTACGCTGTCTGCTGCGCAATCTCACACACGATTGCTGTTTTTAGGTACTTTTTTGTGATGGTTGTATTCATGTAAAAATCAACAATAATCATTAAGAAGTTGCAGTTTCTGGTTTCTCAATATACAGAATTCAATAATTACTTTTACTTCAAAAATTTACTGTGAGAAATGTACGCACATGTTTATCGAATAAAACCATGGAAGCAATAACACTAAAGATATTGTATTTCAATATTTTCGTTCTAAATACATATATCAAAGTATATAAAAATACTTAATATTAACACTTTTTATTTAAAAAAAAAAAAAACACTTTTTTAACACATAAATAACATAGACCCAGAACCGATTAAAATACCACCACAGAGTAATATTAGATTAATAATCACCATGAATCTCCTCATTCGTGTTGATGTAGACGGCCATGTTATTGAAGAAGCGGAGATTTGTGGAACGGAAGGTATGGAAGTACCCATCTTGGCCATCCAGGCGGTAGTGAATTCTGATGCACAGCGCTCCGTCACAAGCTTTCTTGCCAGAACCGAGAGACAAGTTGGATTTGAGGCTTGTTAGGGACATCTGTTGGCAAAACAAAAATTATTACAATAAAAAGGATTATAGAGCGCACAATATATTTTCTAAAATATTTTTTCTTTGGGTACACTTGCTTTATAAACATTTTTTACGAGACCGGTGACATCTCCAATATAGTGGCAAGGATACCTGGCTCTTACCCAGGAGGCTCAAGTTCAGTTCCCGGTACGGGAATATATTTTTCTGGTTTTATTTTGATGTCTATTTTATTTATAATAGTAATTATTTAATTATGTTGTTGCTAGAATGATATTGTCATTAAAGAACAGTATAGTGTTTAGTTTTACGCATAAGCGCCAGGGTTTAAAATAGTACCTACCATTATCTGCCGGCGGGGAAATATAAAAGAAATGTTCAAATATTTTGATAAAAGTTGTTATGTATTACTATTTCATGGATGTCGGCTATAAATAAGTAAATACATATTCTTTAGCAACCGGCATGTAAAAGTACTGTCATTTTAGACAGGTTACAGCTAGTGATTATATAAATTTGGACTAAAAATATAAAGGGTACATACAGATCAAATTTATATAATTTATGACACTGATCATAATTTGTAATTATAGTAAACTCATAAAATCAAAGTAAGAGTATTGTGAAATACCTGTGAAGAGCTCTCCATGACTCCAAACTCAATGAGGGTCACATCCTTGAGATCTAGCTTCTGGAAGCCCGTAACACGATCAGACTGGTCATCATAGTCAGCCACCAGATAGCTGTCTCTAGTCAGGATCACAATACTGTCCATTTCTGTTTCATTCGGATCTCCAGTTCTGCAGGTATAAAAAAGAATATACTTAACTAACTAACCACTATGCCGTTTCTATGCAGGGGTAGAGAGAGGATTGTTTCGCACACGATCAATCCAACGGCATAAAATTGAATTTTTTAAATTTAATAAAAATAACAATATATGGCCGTGTGTGTGTATGTGTAATTGTTACCATAAGGTTTATTTTTTGAACATTTATGCATTTAGTTTATAATATTTCTTATACTCGCGTCGAGGTCTCGACAACTTGAATAGTTTTAAGAATTTTTTGTAATTTTATTCTATATGTAATTTGTAATTTTTTATTGTAAATAAAATGAGTGGAATTAGCGGTCTTATTACTGACGAATCCTGACTGGAGATATAAGGTTTTGTGCATTATTAGGACATCCGCGAGATTCGGAAATAAACGTATCTCACTGTGGAGGATGACGGCCGATCTCGCGGATTAAATTAAATAGCAAAAATATGTTTTTTGCCAGTTTTCAGATAACTGCGCAGCAGATTTGAAAGGCCGTTAAAATGGTCGGGCAGGCCGACGTTTGAACGCGACAAGCCGGCGCCTGGCGGGGGCCGCTGGTTTATGGACCAGACGTACGCGGCGCGTGGAAAGTTTGCAACGCCGTAAAATCAGAAAGTTCACGAGATGAACTCAGAAAAAGTGCACAAAACCTGGCATGTCATTTCCTGTCAGAATTCGTTATAAAATAAAGAATCGGATTAGTTTGGAAGGAGATACATCGAGAGATAGGAATCGGCCTTTTTTGAGGCGATTTATGAACGCCGACACATCCGGACACATTGGTACTAATTAAATTCACATGCAGATGTGCCAGGCGTTCAATTTGACGTAACATTTACATATGTACACCTCCCCGTTCGGGAGATAATTTGGCTAGGCGGGCAAAATAGTCCGTCTAGAGGATGAGCCGGCACGGTATGATCCGCTCGGGAATGCTGCGCTGACCACCATCCGCCACTGGGTATTCTCGAGATGTCTCTCCCCTCCATTACTAATCCCATTTTGACCGTTGATTTCCCGCTGTGTCTAGATTTTAAGTATAAATAAAGGAAGATTCCGCAGACTCAGCATCCTCAGTTCGCCGAGATTACTTTTACCTTGTTACGCTGCCGGTCCGCGGAATCGTGTTTTGAGAAAAAAGTGCCTTTTACTTTTATTGAATTTCCTGAAAAAGTGTTTTTGTTGTTGCTTTCTAATTTACCTTTTTGCTTAAAATATTGTAAATTCCTACTGAATTTCTCCCACCGTAACGCGGAGACCCACCCTATATTTAACTATTTTTAAATTCGATTTTTTAGCCGTTCGGGTTTTAAAATATTTTGGGAATTTATTAATAGTTTTTCAAACTTGGTATGGCCTTGTGCGTACCAAGGATGGAACGCCATATTCTTCTATTCTGACACACCACTTTTGCTTTGACTACATTTATACATATTCTCATACTCTCTTTGATTATTGAAGCCTTTAACCGGTCGTATGCCGGTGCGTAAATCTCCATACAATTTCTATACCCTCTGTGTTCCGGAGCTGAGATATGCGCTCCCTAGACATGTATACGAATTTGACCTATTTTACCTCTATTTATGAGTTTTTAAAGCTTACTATTGGTTGTATCCCAAGTTTTTGAATGAATGAACAAGTTCTATTCGTCGAGTAAACTCATTGGCTGCGTAAACCGAACAATGAATCATTCCAAATGTTGTCTTCAAACCGTGCAGAAATTGTGTTATTTATCTGTTAAAAAAAGCTTTCTATAAATAAAAAAATGTTAAAATTAAGTATTTTTATATTCTTTGATATATTTAGAACGAAAATATTGAAATACAATATCTTTAGTGTTATTGCTTCCATGCTTTTATTCGATAAACATGTGCATACATTTCCGACAGTAAATTTCGTTACTTATTTTCATAATTAATGAATAAGTAATTATTATAACACTTTTTTATAAAAAAAAAACGCTTTTTTAACAGATAAATAACACAATTACTGCGCGGTTCGAAGACGACATTTGGAATGATTTTTTGTCCGGTTTTCACGGCAAATGAGGTTACTTGACAAATAGATTCATTCATTCATTCAAAAACTTAAGGCAACCAATAATAAGCTTTAAAAGTACATGTCTAGAGAGCGCAGATAACAGATCCGGTATACAGAGGATAAAAAAATATTCGCGTATGCTCCGGCATACCACCGGTTAAGAAGTCCAAAATCTGAATTATACAGATGACGTGGCCCAGTATTGATAGTAACGACTCATGTTATTTCAATAATTTAGAAATAAAGTTACATATTTTCTATTATTATTTGATGTTTGTATTTTATCACACCCTTCTCAACATGTCACTGTCACTTGAATAACAAACTCATTTTACAAGAAATGCAAGAGATGTTCATCGACTCCGTTGAAGAACACTAACCCTGGGTCTGCATCAATCAGCCCCCAGGCTTGCAGAACACTGTTGGTATCGCTGACCAGCAGTTTCTTGCAGTCCTCCATGAGGTGCTTCACATGATCGGGGGCGCAGGTACTCTCCACGTCTCCCTCGCCCGTCTCTCCCTGGCCCGGGTAGAACTCCGAGGCCCCCGCGTGGCCCAGCATCAGGTCTACCGTAGCCTGGCGGAAGGCATCTTTGAAGCGAGAAAGGTAGTAACTGGAAAGAAATCATTGATGATGCAATATTTGTAATTAAATACTTAATAAAAATTCAATACTTTCCATTTTTGATAAACTTGGTTATTTATTTACCTGAAAGGAAATTATTTTGTGGCTTTGTTAATCTCGAAATAAATAATTTCACGCAGATTATAACGCTCTATCCAAAATGCCTGAGATAGGAAAAGATTAAGAGTTTACACAATCAACCTTCTTTCCTTTTTCCTCCTTTTCATCCTTTCCTTTTCAAAAGAAAAAATCTTTTTTTTTGCTTTATCTTTTTGCCCAAAGTTCTAAGCATAATTTCAGTCATCACTCATTCAAAAATTCAGAAAATTTACCATACTACAGCAATTTGAAGCATGCGTGATGAATTTTTAAAAGAATTTCATCATACTTTTGCATTTATCTTGAAACTCCCTTTTTCAAAACGGTGGAGAAAATATCTCAAAAATAATTGGGGCGATTTTTAAATTTTTACATACATCTTACTAATAACATTATTTACCATAGCATATGATTTTTTTTAATAAATTGCGCCGTTCAAAAAACTTGATTCTTTAACTTTAATTTTTAAGGAAAAAGTTTAATGTTAGATTATAGATATTTTATTTCACTCAAACCATGGCGATACGATTATTAATTATCTTAAATTTGTAATATTTATTTGACAGTGTGCAATGCATGTTATTTGTACATGATTCTGTAACTTATTCGTTTGTAATATAAAAAGTTTCTACTTGTACTGTTTTGCATCAATAAATATTAAAAAGCCAGCTGTAACCAGTCAAAAATGAATGTTTCTAAGGTATAAGTGTTTATTTATTTTATTTTTTAAAAATTCTAAAAAAAAAATTTAAGAATTTTTTTTTTGAAAAATAAATATGTACTATAAAGAAGTTACGGATGTTACACGATGTTATGGGGACAGATATACAGACAGACACACATACAGACAGATGGACGGACAGACAGACGACAAAATTATTATAATTGAGATGATTATCTCCACCAGCTGTTAGCTCGCACAAAAGGATTTTTGAGGGACGGCAAATAGCTCTGCCATTTTAAAATTTTCATAACTATTTATTAATGAAAATTATTAACAAATGTATGTCATAAATAATAATAATAATAAAACGAATTTTATGTGTAATAGTTACTTAAAAAAAATCAAATTGAATTTAATATTTGATGCCTTAAGTAATGTACATATTTATGGACAAAAAATTAATGAATACTATTCTGAAACTTTTGAACACAAGATATTCGACCGGAGCGTGCGGGCGAAGCATTCCAGTATAGCCCTGATTATTATAATTCACAACTTAAATATTCTTCTTCATCCCCTTGTCCTAGTAGGGTAGGGGGCCCAAAGACTCGACAAGGTGTTTCCATGTTCCCCTGTCTTGCGCTGCTTAATTTGTAATAGTCAATTAACATTGTAAAAACAAAATAGTCAATCACTGAAAAATAACACTTAAAAGTGCAATAAAATCAAGCAGGTTACAATGTTAGAAGTCAACTAACTATATGATAAAAAAAAATCATTTCAAACATTACATAATGCGAAATAGAAAAATTGTTACTTTCACAAACAAAACAAAGAATTAACGTGGATAAAGTAAGCTATGTTAATAGTTAACAAAACGTTTGACTTCAGAAGACATTAAAAGAAGCACAAAACATTAAGACACACGGGTATATTAGGGAAATTAATCTCATTTTATTTTTCATCGCTGAGTCATTAGTGCATATTTGCATGTCTTGGAGTCTTGTTTGGTCATTGTATCGTGGTCATACTGGATCTATCTTGCCATATTGCATGTATCAAGATAGCTCGGTAAAGAAATCTGTACATGTTTCTCATCACATTTAACCCTTTTAACTACAGCTAACCCTTAAGCATTTGTAGGCTTCCTCTGCAAATTGGGAGTTGCCAGATTATACACAGTCATCAATAACATCTCGTAGCACCTGTCTTCGTATCTTATAATAAGATTATAACGAGAGTAAGTCTCGTAGAATTTTAGAAGCAGAACCAGCAAGAATATGTCCATCAATGTCGCATGAATCCTTGCCCAAGTGTCGTCCACTGTCTCTGTCCATTGATATTCACTGCCACATATTTCTACAGCGTCCGACGATTAGATTAGTTTAGCGGGTTTTAGAGTAACCTCCCGGCCTCCTGATTTTCCCTCGTGTACCACAGGATGACTGCGACTGTGCAACGATTGTCTGACTTCCAAATTCATTCCATACCTCTTTGATGGATATATTTTGTTCATGGATTGTCATTACTGATTGCCAGATTATCATTACTCATGTCTCATTTGTGATATACACTTTAGGTTTATGGACCTTTATTTTGTTGAGAATCCATAGTTCACAGCGTGAACACTCGAAGTATGTATTGATTGAACACTTTTTTTTAGTGGATCGACTCCCGAATATGCTCCGGCTTTACAATTTCTTTAGACATGTCTCTTGTTATGGAAATTAATTGTTGTCTGACACTGTTCTGAATTCAATGAAAAAGGTTTTCTGACTGGATTACGTCGCAAGGCCCCTGCCGACTTTGACCAAGCCACCACACAAAAAGTTTCATCTACGAGCAGTTTTAAAATGAAAGCAATGAGAATTACAAAGAAGTGACAGAAATTAGAAAAGTTAGACAAAATAAAATGAAGGCCCAAATGAATCATTGTCATGTTCTAACCTTGAGACGCCGTAGGCGATATTAACCACCAACATTTCGTCTCTCACCGTCTGTATGAAATAACCGGGCATCTCTTTCGGTAAGGGGGGAATGTCTACAACGGCTGGTACGATAGCGTCGCAAGCGATATTACCCACCGTCCTCAGATCGTTCAACACGTCTAACTCACGATCTAAGTCTTGGTCGTTGATCGGCTGTCCGAGGATTATATCCAGGACGCACTGCCTAAATGTGTCTGCGAAATGTTGAATGTAATATCTGTGTGGAAGAACGAAAATAAAAATGGAACTCTATGCTATCAATATACATAATGGAACTCTATGCTATCAATATATAAACCAGGGTTCGAAAAAATCCGATTTTTATACTAAAAAATCAAAAAATCAGATTTTTTGATACATATCCGATATATATCAACAATTGTATATATATCCAAAAAAAATTATCCTTTTTTGCACACGTCGATTGATACAAACTCCAAATAATTAGAAAATTTATTTTATACATGAATTATTATTTATTAAATAAATGAGTTGCATAGTGAAAAAAGCTAATATATGCAATTATTATAAATAAGTTATATAAGTTGCTCTTTCTAATATAGTGTAATGGATGTTAACGACCGCAGAATTTTTTTTGGATATATAT
Organism: Agrypnia vestita; assembly: GCA_016648135.1. Classification (NCBI taxonomy): domain Eukaryota; kingdom Metazoa; phylum Arthropoda; class Insecta; order Trichoptera; family Phryganeidae; genus Agrypnia; species Agrypnia vestita. Next base: position 36,425 of record JADDOH010012019.1, read on the forward strand.
CAAAAATAAAAATCAAGTCATAAATATCGTGTTATGTATGTATCATGATATATATCCGTGGATATATATCCTTGAACCCTGATATAAACACACGAATTTTGCGGGATATATGTATATCAAAAAATACTGCTACATAATATTGGAAAAATATAAAAAACAAGCACATGATTTTATTTTATCTGAAGGGAATTATATATTTTCATTACAGAGAAGAGAATGAATGGTATAATTCTTACCGATTCGCAGAATTCATTCCGTCTTTCATAATGCCAGTGAATTTCCTCTCTCCAGTGCGTGTATAATCTCCCTGTAAATGGACATAATATTAATTTACTGCGAAAATATCACATTTACAAAAAAATATATGTATTTGAAAAAATCTCTGGCGCTGGTCGCCGGCACAGGTCGGCAGATGCGGCTGATGTAATCTAAAGAAATCTTACATCTATCCTCAATCGTATACATACAATGCTTCGTATACTATTTGAGATTTTTTTTAGAGATACTTTTAAGGTTTGACCTATTTATATTGTGGTGGCCAAAGACGCGTACATATACACGTGTAAGGAGATACAGCATACGCCGACAATCAAGCACGGCAGGCTATCGCTCCCGACGCAAAGGTCGAAATCAGAACGCTGAATCCGTAAAACGGGCGACAATGTAAGCCGGACCAATGACCGAGTACACAGGCGGGTATAGCAGAGGGCATGAAAAACACACCTTGCTGACCAGACTAAATATTACCCACACGAACGGCCGAGTAAGACGAAGTCATAATACACCGAGTCCTTTGTTCACGACAACTATAAAAACGGTAGTCTCCAGAGCAGACTATCTCACTTCCCCAGTGAACGGCTCGTATAGCGGAAGCCCTCGCCATCATACCTTCGAACGTCACGCTTTCACTTGTAACCTTTGTACCTACTGTATTCTTTATAACTGTTGCTTTTGCAATTCAATAAATTCTGTAATCGTGACTTTACATCATCAACACCGCTTCAACTCATCCTAAACCGGAGGGCTCATCCACCTCCACAATATAATGGTCTTATATTTTAACGTGTACCTCAAAGTAATTTTAAAGATGTATTCATATCAAAATATTATTTTTGCCGTAGTTGTGACAAGGCATTTGAAATGTTTAAATGGTTACAGACTTTCTTCATTGGCAGCCTTTCATATATATTACATATATTATAATATTTTGACCTTCTGTACATATTTTAACTAATTATCTAGACAGTTCTAAAAATGTAACTCTTAGGAAAGAAAACGTAGTCATTTTAATTTTCTATATACACCTTACATATGTACATGTGGTGTGCATGGACATATCCCAATACCTAATGTTGACGGCGCACAACACGTGACCAGATCGGACGACATACCAAAGATGGGGATAATGGTTGCTCTTCGTAAAGCCTTGAATTCTCTACTATGACAGTTTTCACTGTAATTCTCTATCTCGTCTGTTATTAACGTATATTGTACATTCTTTGTTCATGTTTCCCTTCACTCTACTATAGCCAAGGTGATTTAAGTTATATGGAGTTGGATCATCATAATCGTTACAAAACTTTCTGATCATACAACCATCTTCCTTCGTATATATAAATAGCAGGGTTCGAAAAAATTGGATTTTTATACAAAAAATCAAAAAAGCAGGAATATAGTCCCGCAAGGTTATTAATGTTTGCCAAATAACCCTGTATATCCTCAAACCCTGATAAATAGTATTCCGGTTATTGGAATAAACAAAAAATGATGGAACAATGATCACAAAAATATCAGATGCTTCGACAAACCTTCAGAGCATTAGTCCCCGCATATTGCCGACTTATAACGTCCCCATTGTCGGCCCACAAGTCGTGCAGGGCCGTCCTGAGGCCCGCAGGCAGGGGCCAGTCAGGGCCAGACAAGCCCAGTCTGGTCACCTGCATCTCCAGCACGGCCTTGGCGATAGCAGTCTACAACATAAATTAATCACAACCGTATTAAATTCACAGTATGATAAAACCATAAATAGCAAAATAGATATCTCGCAGATATTAGCAGATTTCATCAAGCGATAGGGCAAGGATTACCTGAACAACATTTGTACGGTCAAGGCAGTCGATGCAATTCACCCGGAACACTCCATTTTGCCGACAGATGTACCCTTGAGGATCTCTCCAACAATAGCCCATGTCGGATATTATATCCGACAGCGAGTTTAGTAGGATCGATACATTTTCAAAGTGCATGCCACGACTGAAAAAATATTGCAAAGAAATATAAAAAATTACATATCAAAATCTGCTATGTCCTTGCTGTCATTGCTTTTGTTAGTTTTGTTGCATTATTGATATGTTCAATCTTTTAATCATTTATAAAAGTTCCATAGAGTGAGACCAGTATAAATTGGCGTGCGAGAGAGGGTGTCCCTGTCGCGAAACAGACGTTGCCAGGGTGTAAATTTATTACACAATACATAATATACAGTGTCCGGTGACCGGTCTTTAATAGAAATTTGGTCGAGCAACACGAAAGAAAAAAACCAGTAATGGCGGCCACTCTATCTAGAGTCCTGTCAAATGGTAATATTGGTCCATCATTTGCTTTTTCAGCTTCGCAAAACTTTAACACTTCATTGGCAATTGTTCTTGCACCACCCCGGACTGTTTTGGATGTTTTAGAGATAATAATTCAGTGTATATTAGAAATCAAGATGTCACAGCTCACGCGCAAATATGAGATTGAACTGAATGACAGGGCGAGGGGTTACCGCCAGGTGCGGGCGGGGTGGGTTTTAGTTCCAAAGTCGCCGCACGCCAATTTACGTTGGTCAAGCTCTACCTACAAGTGAACTAAAAATTACCAATAATTAAAATACCTGATTTACTTAAAATAATCTATAATAATATAAGAACTGCTAGTAACAACAGTCAGCAAAGACTAATTTTAAACAAATAATATCGGATAATATAATCTTGGATACAGTTAATTAATACTGTTAATTCGAAATTTTATATGATTCAATTATTAAAAACCTATATTGGAACCAGGAAGCTGTCATCAAGTTGGAAACTAGATCAACAAAGTCTATACCAATCAAACGTGGAGTTCGACAAGGGTGTATATTGTCACCTATGTTGTTCAATTTATACTCCGATCTAGTATTCAAGGAGGCTTTGCATGACAGAGAACTGGGGGTCAAGGTTAACGGTGTACACGTCAATAATATCAGGTATGCGGATGATACAGTCATTCTGGCAGGTAGTATGGAAGACTTACAAACACTCGTAAACAGAATTAATGATGCTGGTGTGAGACTGGGTCTTAACATGAACGTGAGTAAAACAAAGTTCATGGTGTTTAGTAGGCAAGATCACACGGAAGCACGCCTCACATTGAATGGGGCTGGTATAGAGAGGGTGACAAAGTTTAAATACCTTGGAAGTAACCTAGCGGAAGACCTCGACCCAGAAACCGAAGTCAAATGCAGAATTGAAGCATCGCGAGCTGCTTTTAACAAAATGAGACAGATATTCTGCGATGACAATCTTAACCTGAAACTTCGACAGCGACTGGTCAAATGTTATATATGGTCAGTCCTGCTGTACGGAGTGAAATCGTGGACCCTCAAAGTGAGTAGCATGAACCGGCTGGAGGCGTTCGAAATGTGGATACATCGGAGAATGCTCCGGATACCCTGGACGGATATGGTCAGCAACACAAGAGTTCTTCAAAGAGCTAGAGTGAATAGAGAGTTGCTGACAAATATCAAAATCCGAAAGGTATCATATTTGGGTCATGTGCCCAGAGGAGAAAAATATGAATTGATCCACCTGATTCTTATGGGCAAGATAGAGGGTCGTAGAGGTGTTGGAAGGAGACAAATTTCCTGGCTCCGCAATATACGCGACTGGACGGGCATAAGAAGTGTTGGAGAGCTGTTTCGTGCTGCCCAGGACAGGGATGCTTTTGTCTCGGGTGATAGTCAACGTTGGGGGGACCTGACATGACACCAAAAGAAGAAGAAGAAGATATGATTCAATACCCAAAAGTCCAAAATTGATTATTCCCATCAATTCAAAAATCAAGCTAATTTGGAATTCCATATTATTCACCAACCCTGGCACCATAAATCAAGAGGTACAATTATTATTGTGAGAATATTAAATTTTTTCACGAAATTAATACTTATATAAGAGTTTTACATTTTTATAAGAAATTTAAAATCCACTGATTCAATCGACTCGATTGATTTCGCACACAACTGTATTTTGGTACTTCGAATTAACGATGTTTCGCAAAGTTATAATTTACTTTCAGGTCCCTTTAATTTCAAAGTGACAAGGTTTCATCGTTGATAGTTTTTCACAAATTCAAAAGTATAAAAATGCTTAAAACTTACCAGTATTCGTGGAAATCAAACGTGGCGTAGACGATATCAGGCGAGTTATAGGTGTAGATATGATTGCTGTACGCTTCCCAAATGACCTTCTCCCTTCCCGCTTGCTCCACCAGATTCACTATACAAACGGGACCGTACAGTTCCCTCTCTCTATCAAAGTGCTTGTTGAACGCCACTTGAGTCTCTTGCTCACCTGAAAAGCGAGATTCTTTGAACAATGTTGCGTGCGTGGTAGACGAAAATTGAAAACAAATTTGAAAACTATCATACAGTAGGAACTCGTTAATTCGAAATTCGAGGGAACCAAAAAAGAACATTTTGAATTATGTGGAACCTGGTTAATTCAAAATTAGAGGGAACCAAAAAAACACTTCAAATTATGTGAAACCTTGTTAATTCGAAATTAAAAGGACCTAAATAAAAACACTTCAAATTATGTGGAACCTTGCTAATTCAAAGTTAAAAAGTTGGTGAAAGTAATATTATTGATTAATGTTTTTTTTCAAATTTAGGTTTTTTGAAATTCAAATTTTTTTAGGGCGGTCATAATTATTATTTTATATACGGTTATCAAGTGAAAAAGTTAAAGTTTATAGCTGTCAAAAGAATGGTTTGTTTCAATAATATGATTAAAAAATTCTGAGAATTTGTCATTTTTAAGGCAGTGAAGATGTTCTTTTATTAAACACGTGAAAAAAGTTATTTTATTAAACACTTAAATAGTGAGCATGTTATACCAAGTTAGTTCGAATATATTTAATTACAATATTAAACCTATTGCCTATTACAATATTAACTGCCATATGAATTAATGAATTTAAAGTATAATTTATTTTATTTTAATTTAATGAGACAAGTTATCAATGTCAGTATTCTTTATTTAAATTAAACACAAAAATGATAACCTTTCAACAATATGGGTGGAGGTCTGTACTTGTGACCCGGCTGGCTCCAGTACAGCGGAGCAGACCCTCGGACCTGCACAAACGACACACGGTGTGTCTGGTGTGCCAGGCATTGTTCGGTCTCCACATAGTTGGCTACATTACCGTCATCGTCTATACCCCGACGTTTGTACCTGGAAAATTTTAATTATTATCCTTCACAAGATCTATCACGAGACAAAAAATCGTCGATAATACGCTGAATGTGATAAAGTTGAGGATTCGTAAGTGAAATTGATTAATTGAAACTCGTAACCACCTGAAATCCAAAACAACCACACAATAACGTGCCCTACCGTTTTACCGTTGTTGAAACATCAAATCTCAAAAAAGTTGCAGAAACTGAATATTGTCATGTCATGAAATGTGAGAATCAGAAAGAATTTCACATAATCAATGATTTACACTACTTTTTACACTAAATTGGAAAATGCTAGAAGAGTCTGGGGACGGTCTACTGGATTCTGAAAGCATCGCAAAAGCAACATGAACACGGGTTTCTATAATATCGAGGGCATCTGGCAAAGAACCCAAATGGACGGCAACCTCTTAGCGGGCCCAGACTACGATTGAGCGACAATGTGAGAAGAGATCTGAAGGCACTCCATGTTCCTGTCTCCGAATTAAGTATGTTGGCCCAGGAAAGAGATGCTCAACAGTGAGCTGTACTTCAGACGAAGGCTCTTATTCAACAACTAACTCGCATTGATACAAAATTTCAATAACTTATTATTATAAGAATAGTTTTCGATTTCATTCAGTCATAGAAACAGTAATAGTTATATTATAAAATTTCTCATTATTGGAATGAGTCCACTGTGGCCCTTATATTACCTGGTGCCTGCTCTGTATCTAGATCGCCTTGATATGAGACTCAGAGTAAACAGCTCCCGATGATCCTGAGGATTCCCCCTGAGGGACTCAGTGTTGAGATGTCGGGAGCACTCCATCGCGTCCACTTCGCAACGGCGCACCTTCACATGCCCTTGAATGATCGGAACTATCCACGGATCGCACTGGGGACTCTGAAGAAGAAATAGTTTATTAGTTAAATCACTTTGCAATGTGTGATGATTGGCTGAATAGGCACCAGCACATTGACAATAGTAAAACTGCAGTAAATGAGATAAAAATCTACAGGAAAGCAATTTTAAGTACATATTTATAATATAACATGACCCTTTCTGCAAGTGGATATTTGGGAATTAAAATGTATGTGAGAAACGAGTTTTTTTGGTTATAAAAACTAATCTAATTTTATAGTAATTCAGATGTTTAAAAACAAAACACATCTTACTAATAAAAAACTTTATGACAACCAACACATCCGAACTAGCAATAATTCTGGTTTGTATTTTCTGGGGTATTTGTGTGTGTATTATGCTGTGTTTTATGACACTCTTATTTATTTATTTTAATTTAGTTCCACACATAATATTGTGTGGGCTAATACATGTTTCACTTAAACATATTGCATTCCATCTAGTCATTTAAAAGTTTTTTACAATAAAATTTTTGCACTCCTGTTTAAACTTGCACTTCATGCAAACATTGCAAAAAAGATACCAAATGTCAACCAGAAAGGTCGTAAAAACACGGCATAAAACCACAGAAAAACAAACCAGAAGATTCTGAACGGCCGTGAAAACCTAAGAAAATTCTTAGGAATAATTATTTAAAAGCCTGATCCAGGTCGAGACAAATTCCGGCCGGCCGGCTTTTGATGTCAATTTAACATTATCAAACAATAAAAACTATTTTTTGAATTAGGGATTGCAAAATCGTAGCATATTTGAATAAGTAGTGAAACAGTACAATTTTTTTAAGCAACTTACACCCATATCTAGTATGTTTTTGAGCATGTGTTTGTTCCAGAAGAATCTATCATCAGCGTTTTTCCAGCGTGCTGCGTGTCCGATGCACTGTCCAAACTGTCCCAATCTCTGCAGGGAGCTGGTCACATCAGCAGTCTTGCAAAAGTAGAAGCTCTCAGTGTCGTCAAATATTTTGTGAAGTTCATCGGTTATGCGTTTCTCCAACCTATCGCGCTCCTTGGAATCTCTGGCTTTATTGACTGTGTGCTTGACCTGGAAAACAATAATTAATTCATATTTATGAAATGAATTGTAAAATGATGTCTATTATTTTTTTATTTTCAATGTTATGTCATATTCGTTTTGCAAAATTTTTATTATTATTTTCTTAGACTTAGGGAGTTACGCCACCTTGAAATTTTCAAAAAAAAGTTTTTGGCTAGTTAAATCGTTTATACTTTTAAGAATATTTAAAGAGTTCAATTATTCAAAAATACCCAATATTAGTGATGTTATAGTAATTAACAGTGAGCACATCAGAGTTGGCCAAAACCAACGTAAGAGCTCAACAGGAGACTAAGGAGGCCAGGAAATTGAAAAGAGCGGCTCAAAAGGAATCCGAGGACATCACAGCAACAATAGAACAATACCTCATGCATGGTGCAGGAATTAAGGTAATTATTCCCTACGTCACACGATAACTATTACCCTTCTAAACAAGAAAAAAATGATAATGTGTTTTAAATAATGCATAGCAAAGAAATCATGTACACCATCAGCGAGGATTTTTAAAACAGGGCTCTACTTGTTGGCTCATATTTCTGCCATTTTTTTAATTTTTTTCAATTTCTAACATTGCAAATTATTCACAAAAACACTATTTATGTGTGTAAAATATAGAATATTTTATTACATTTAATGGCTGCGTTAAAAAAAAGGTTTTTTATACCTATTTTTCCAAACGCCAAGGTGGCTTGACCCCTTAAGGGATGACACCATCTTGACATTTTCAAAAAATTGTATTTTTTTGATCTATCTTAAAGCTTGCAGTTCTAAGAATAATTTTAGTGATCACTCATTCAAAAATTCCAAATATTGGCTGAGTTTGAAGTTGGCGTAATAGATGAATTTTTAAACGAGTCTCAAAAACTATTAAGCCGATTTTGTTCAAATTTCGCACAAATCTTAACAAACATAACTAACTACAATGTAGTGTATGATATTTTTGATAAAATGGGCCATTTGCTTACTATGAATTTTTAACTTCGAATTTTTTAAGAAAAGGCAGGACAATTGGTACAATAATACTTTACTATTTTAAAATAATTTGTCAATGATGATAAAACAAATTTTATGTGTGCAATACTGTTGAATAGCTTGTTGGTATAGTGGTTATGACGCTCGCCTATTTTTATTTTAGTCTTATTTTTATTAAGTCTTATTTTCACAGCGCAGGCCTTTGGCTTAGTTTAAGAATATTGATGCGATATCCGTGTTCACATGTCTATTTATTTAAAAAAAAAATAGTTACATTGAAAAAAAATTGAATTTGAATGTATTATTTGACATCTAATGTAACCCCTTAATGTCCCTTTTCTTAAAGAACTCCATACTGAAGACAGGTTTTCCACGACACGCAGGGGAAGAATTCTTGCATACTTGGGCATGTAGGCAGCCTGGTAAATAATGAGCCAGAGGTTTTGGAAATCCAGGATTACGAAGAACGGAGGCAAGTTTACGCTGTAGAAGAAGATTGGTGAGAAGTAAACTGAAATGGGAATGCCCCATATGCAGACATAAAATGTGCATCTCGAGGAGATGATTAATGAACGAAGAAAAAATGAGATATTATGAAAATTTTATTCTACTTTCGATTTTATTTTAATCATTTAAAATATCAAACCACAAAGTAACTGTTCTGCTATCTTAAAAAAAGTTTTCTTAAATACATCATTCGAGTTATTATTATGTGGTGTATCTGGGAAGGCTAACTCTAGGAACTGTAGAGGTAGCACTGCTATAAAAAGAGTGAGCACCAGCTTTCTCAGTTAGGAGGTGAGAGAGAGACCGATCACTGTACACAGCTAGGTGTTCGATGAGTCAATCAACACATTATTATTGGAGTAATATATCGGAGATCATCTGAACTAATATGCCATTATTTGGCTCCCCATATTACCTAGTTCGGAAATATAACATTTGATTCACCTGCGATGTTGCAATGGCAGCCGCTTGCTGTGTTGTATTTTTAATTGTGTTACCCGCACTCTTCACCGCTCCCCAAGTCTTATTCACGAACATAGAATTCTCAAACAGACCCTTCCCCTCTTTTTTCCCAGCCCTCGATTCGGAAGACGCCTGCGATGATTTGATCACCGACGCGCTGTTGTGCTTCTTGCACGGCAGCAGACTCAGATCCGCGTCCTCGCTGCCGAGACTCAGGAGACATATCGACTTAATCTTGTAGATTATGTGATCATCGTACAGGGTGCCAACTGGAGAGCAGTCCTTGACAATCATTAAACGTGGGTCGTATACAGTTTCGTGCTCTATCCTGCCGATGATGGCATGAGTCATGCCGAGGCATTCTATGTCTTGGATGTCAGACAGGTCCCAAGCTAAAATGTAAAAAAAATATATATTAAATTTGAATTTTATTGAAAATATCTAACGTGATCAAATAAAGTAAACACCGATTATCTGGGATGGATGGTGAAAAAAGTCCCGGATAATCAATTTCACGGTGAATTCAAAAGCATTGAAAAATTGCATACGAAATTTTAAAAAATGCAAAAATCATTGTGCACTCAATATCCGAAAACCGCGCACGTAAGGTAATGTATAACACGCATGTTGCAGGGTTGTTAGATACTTATTTGCACTTTTTTTGTAAATTTGCTCCGACATAAGGTTTAGAGTTTCTACAATCTCTTCAACCTTGATGAATAGCTTATCATTGCTTAATTTTTTGAGTTGAATGTCAGTTTGTCAAATGACATACAAAACTCACTCTTCCTTAAAACATTTTGCTTTGAGCGCCCAAATAAAATAAAAACCGTGGCACCCCTGACAGTCGACGGCAAGCAATGCCACCGTCATAAGTTATGCGAAAATCTGTAAAGAAGTGAAATTGACAACTGGACGCAACTAACTCTCAGGTTGTAGTGCACAATGAGGGTTTGAGAGCTATTTTTAATATTAACACATTTTTCGGTATAACTGAGTGTCCTGATTCCAAAAATGACATAAAATAACCCCGCACGCAAGTAATAAACGAGTAATTACAATTTAATATATCGTAATTATTGCCTTAATAATATGTTTGACAGATCAACCTGGATTACCCATTTTATCTGTATGTTTACACGTATCTATGGATAAGTATTTGAATCATAGACAAACCGCATTCCACGAACCTGTGGAACGCCTCTACGACTGCCTTGCCACCAAACCATAACACAATGAGGTAAAACCCTGACGGGCAGTAGCAGGCGAGTACTTGGGGGCACAAACCCGTGGAACGCCCCCACGACTGTCTTGCCACCAAACCAAAACACAACGAGGCAAAGCCCTGACAGGCCGTAGCAAGCGAGTATTCGGGGGTACAAACCTGTGGAACACCCTTACGACTGCCTTGCCACCATGATTACTATTTTTGATGAATATTATGATCTTTGGCTTTTGTTTATAAATTATTTTCTTTTAAAACATTAATTTTGAAAAAGATTGTATATTTTCTATGCTTCCCATATACATGCATTCTCTTTGCATAAAATATTGCATAGTTCGCGTATTTTATAGATAAAACGGTTGATCTGTCAAACTAACTTAGGGAATAATTATGATTTTTTAAATTTTAATTACTCATTTAATATTTGTGAGCACGGTTATTTTACGACATTTTTGGAATCAGGACACTCAATTATACCGAAAAATGTGTTAATATTAAAATAACTCCCAAACCCAAATTGTGCACTTATTTTCTAACTCTCATAAGGCACTAAAACAAACTAAATAATAAATATTAAAGAAATGAGAGATCGCTTTTCAGACCTTACGGATAGCTAATGTTTTCCATTATAAACAATGTGGAGCATTATCGATTTAAAAAATATTTTTCGATGACTTTGAAAATTACTATCGACTTTTGTCCCGCATCCTGGTTACTCAGATTCCAGATAATTGGGAATGTGCTGTACACATACTAAATTTTACAACAAAGCTTAACATTTCTTAAAATAGATGAAAAAGAATAATTAATAAACTAAGAATCCTGATATTGTAGGCACTATATATAAAAACATATTTATATTCTACATAATATTATCTAATAACGAACTGCAAGCTAATGAATGACTAGGAAAAAATCATATTTTCAAATTTTCACAAAATAATTGGTAGATTTCACTTCAATAATAATCATTACATTCCGGTATTGACTTGAAGTATTACTTAAACACATGGGCAGTACCTATCGAGGTTCTGGTACATCCAGAGAGCAATAGTATAATTTTTTGGAGCTTTTTGCTAAATTCTATTATAAAACATGTTTTTAACAAAAATCTGAAAAGTATTTGTAAATTTAGCCTTTTATATTATTTAATAGTTTTTTATTTTGTTTTTTAATTACTTTTATATTTGTGTAAGCATGTCAATTTTGTTTTTATTTTATTTTCCATATAAACGGCCTCACAGCAACAGATAAAGAAAACATATTTAAACATCCATGAAATATCAACAAACATAATTTTAGAAAATGCAGTTTGTGAATTTCCTTTCTGTACCAACATAATACAAAACATTTAATGATAATATAAATATGAGAGATTTTCTATTAATAAAAATAATTACTGACCCTATTTTATTCTCTTTTTCATTGTCAAAATTTGGAGATTATCATAATTTCTCATTATGGCAACCCTAATTAATTCTAATTTGAAAAAATACTCATAGGTATGTGAAAATAAAATAAAATTAAACCCAATATACTTTCAAAGGCAAAAAGAATAATCTAAATCCAAAATATATATGAATTTACATCAATTCACTAATAAAACTTTTCTATTGTATAAATTATAATTATTTGTGCTCCAATTGCTTTATTTGACGGATAAAAAAAACTTTCGCTACACCGAAATGCATAAAACATTTAAATAACACCGAAATTAAAATGAAGAAATTCGCAATAGGTATATATTAAAATATATTATTTGATTCCATATCTGTGAGTGAATGTGGAATCCAATAAGAAGTACAATCGTATGAATAATTTTCATAATTAATTAATTACAATTTTAAAATAACAAATAACTATTGACGAAATGATATTTGTTAAAAACACTTTGTTGACGAAATTACTGACACTTGACACTTCCGTATTATCGAAAATCTTTAATAAAAAACTCACCAGATTTAGAAAGGAATTCGCCATTGATCCTGCTCCACCACAAGCTTACATCGTCTTGAACAAATATATAAAACTCTTCGGATCTAAATACTTCCATTTTTAATCAATTATTATTTATCATTCGCGTTTATAGCGAAATCAAAAAACTCCATTGACGACTGACATTGACTGACATGCGAAACATTGAGAAACATAGAAAAGAGAATATAAATATATTGAGAAACCAGAGAATTCACAACACTTATCTATGATTCAGAAGCAAATTTCCAACAATTTTCTTTGTCTATGATTATCTATGGTCTATGAGGCTTTCGGTGCTGCCAGTCGGAAAAAATGAAGTAGGGTTTACATTAAAGCAGCGGTCGCCAAACTTTAGAACCTCGCAAGAGTAGGATTTTTTAGTATTAAGGAAAATTTTCACTTTAGCGACCGCTGCATTAAAACACAGTGGTAGGTATCATTGAAAACTTATACCTAACTAAGATGATATAAGTGAGGAATATTATTATTTATTTATGATGAGGGAGAGGAACAAACATTCCATTAAAGCTCTTGGCATTTTTTAAATATGATATTTAAATTCTAATTCTGCATTTCGTACGCATTTCTTAATAAAGTTGAGACTTTTATATTAAATACAATTTAATATTCGTGAATTTCCTGAGCCGTTTCGAATTTCGTGAATCTTAAGTTGAATTTTACCTATATTACTTTGTTAGATATTACGTTCTGTTATTTTTTTTAAAACATTGTAACTTTAATAATTAAGCACATAAATTTTAATACAGTATTATTATGACTACTCTTGTCTCTTCTATTTTGTAAAATACACATAGGTATCAATAAAAACGTACACAATGAAGCCACAATAATATGTTATAATGCGTTCGCGACTACTTTAATAATTTTTATAGTAAATATATACTATCAGGCCGCCCTGTGTTTCAATTTTTGTATATTTCACATCTAAAATATAAGATCTTTTAATTATTCATCCCTGATGTAAAAATGAAGAAACTTTACTTTACTGGCTTCGAATTCGAAAGACTTTCGATATTTTCTTCATATTAAAGATACACCAACGATAAATTATCTTTTCGTAATAGAGAAATTACACATTTTACAGAAAAAACGCACATGATTGGTTGTTACGTATAAGCTCGCGCGTTTGGTTTAGTGCCGTAGTATTTGTATATCTGGGTACAGTAGTCGACAAACATTTTGAAATTTTTCGGCGTAGTGGGGGAAATTTGCGCATGTATCATTCCATCAACGAGACCCAAATTTTGTTTTCTGCGCATTCCCCCACTACGCCAAAAAATTTCAAGAAGTTTGCCGGTAACTATATCATACTACAATCGTCACGCACGTACTTGTGCTAGTGAAATAAAGTATTTTGGCAAGAATTTAAAATGTTAATTTTCAAAATCATTTTTATACTCTTAATATATACAAATTATTTTTTTTCGTACACTTATTTTCTAGAGTAAAAAGTAAAGACAATTCTAATTAAAAAAACGTGATATTTCCCTGTTACAGAAAATTTAAACCTCCTGAAATTATCTAATAGTAGGCTTGCCTGCTGTTTAAACCACCTTTCCTTCTTTTAGGCCGCCCCTGCATTTGAAACGATTGTTTACTCCCTTTCTCTTAACTCGTAGGGTCTGCTTGTCTGCCGGAAAAACTTTGGATCGATTTGTAACCCTTTTCCCGTGATCCAATCGAGCTGAAACTTTTCAGGCAGATTCGTAGCGACGATAAAAATGATCTAGCAAATTTTCGTTTAAATTTTTTATTATAGTATAATTATGGATGTTTCGAAATTTTAACGGTTTTTTCAAATTAGAAACCATACAAATAAGAAAGGAGCCCGATGCGTGAAGAAGGCGCGAAACCTGTTTCAACTAGTCTGATTCGAGATTCGAGCCATGGGTGCGATCAGACGGTTTCGCCGACGCCTTGCCCCCCTATACCCATTATTACGTTTTCAATATTCTATAAGTTTTAAGGATAATAATTTACATGGAATATATTTTCCACCTGAATTTAAAGCAAGAGGAATATGTTGACAGAATATCAAATTGGAAACAATACAAATGAGAAAGGGAGTATAATTAAAACTTGGTTTTTATGGGCATTTATGGGTTAGTTTTTTATGTAAGTTTCGTTTTTGTTGAAACTTGATGTGACGGCCCATTATTATTGTTTTCTATGGACTGCTCCCAATGTGACACTTGACATTCGCTAAATGCACTTTACGCAACTTTACGTGCTCTCTGACAGGTGGTTTTTAGACGCGGACTTATGTAATTATTTGAAATTCTAAATTAAAAAAGTGATTTTAGTACAACATATAACATAAACAAGTTGTAAACCTTTTTATGAGAGTCATTTTCAGTGTTTCCGCGGTACATGTTGCTTTTGTTGTGAGTGTATCGTCGATTAGAAAGTTACAATCTGAAGGACATTCTTAATATGTGAGTCTGAATACACATTTTATCATTAACGATTTATTTTAACTTGCTTAAAGCGTATAATAAAGTTATTTCACGTATTTTTAAATCAAACTTTACCCGCCAAAATTATCGAATAAGTTTGCATACCTGATGCATTATTTTTTTTATGTGGCCTCATTCATAAAACGAATAGACATTTATAGTCCAGGGTCAAGAGGTGTGTTTTGTAACGAAAGGAACTGGCATTGGAATTTAATGTATTTCACAACAGTAATAACTAATGATGTGGATAAGAAACAATACATTAATCAAATTGTTAATTATTTTATCTTTCATTACTTAATAGTTTTCATTTGTTTTTCTTTGCTGTATGTTACTTCAATGGGTTTGTTTTTTTTCAGTATCCAAGTAGGAATATGACATAGATCTCCACTTGTATGTTTAAATACCTACTGTTTATATATATTGGGCATTTTATGATCTGTGGTTTTGTGATAATGTATTGTTATGATCATGTTTTAACTGATTTCTTTATGTATTAAATAGGCTGCTGCAGATCTGGTTTTCATATATTAAACTGTTAATAGCTAATTTTTTTTTCAAGATTGCTAAATCTGTATAGATACTTGAATGTGCTATAACAATCCATCATGCTGTACAGCTTTTATTGCTGGAAAGAAAAACCGCAAAAGCAGTATTTTTATCAAATCTAATGGAATCATATGTCTTGTTTACATAACATAGTGCAATGGGAAATAAACATCCCAAAAGACCGCACATATAAATTAAATAAATACAAGAGTATTTTGCATGAGATCTCAAAAAATGGTTATACGACAAAAGTTTGAGCAGTGGAGGTGGGAGGGAGAGTGAGAGAAGGAGAGAGGGAGAGCCAACCAAGTCGGTTTACAGCTTTCTCATGGACATGGGACTAAATAGATCGCAGGTGAATGGATTCTTGGAAAGAATGACAAAGGCGGCTATTACCGGATCATACCATATCCGGTTGCGCAGGTCCAAAGAACGCAATACTCTGAGGGCTCCTAACGCCTCTAAATACGCATCTACAAAAATACATTAGTAAAACTGTCGCTCTAAAGAGTGAGAAAGGGTATGGAAGAAATGATGAACGCATAGGATTATAAAACCAGTCAATGACAGGTTCTAAGTCCTTGGCTTCCATCTCTTCCTTGCTCCACGCAGCGGGCCTGGATTTGGGGAATTTCTGGTCCTTTTATGGTGAGACCGTGGTTGTCAATTTTTTCATAATCCTCAATGACTGCTTTAATATTTTTTGGATATTGGGGATGTAGGAGAGATATAAGGATAATGGAGGCGGCCCTCATAGCGCGCTGACACTGGCTTGGCAGGCTCTGGCAAGAAATTGCTGCTTTTGCATTTATACCCCACATATTATGTTTTAAAATCTTCCTTCTGGCAAGTATTTGAATATCTGTCAGAAACCAATTAGGTTGTGTCAACTTGTCTAAATTTATCCAAGGCCAACTGTTGGGATGTATTTAAAAAGCGACCATTGTTAATAGTTGCCACTGGGGTGGCGAGATCGAAAGTAATCTGTCGTCAGGTGTTAAGCGTGTCATGGGGATGGATGTGATGTTATTATTCAAATCGTAAGATTATGACTGAATGAGTATTTGTATTGGTTAAGTTTAGTTGTACTGTGGTAGACCACATTGAAAAATAAGTTTTACCAATACCAGTAGTGGCTGTGGTCACGTTGATTGCAAAATAGCCACTTTCTATTAAAAGTAATCAACAACGGCTGAAAATGACAATGTTGATGAAACATATTGGCATTTTGTTGATGAAACTAACCGACTTTACAAACCATACTGATGCTTAACACATTTGTGAATTTTTCTCCCCTTTCCTTTCAAAATTGGATCACCCACAGGCCAACAAAATGTTTAGACATGAACTAACATAAATTTCTTGATACACAACCAGGCAACCACGTCAATATGTTTGAGTCATTTAGTTTAAAAAAATAACTACACAATTTGTCCAAAAACAGTGTCTACTACACACCACCAAAAAAATATAAATATGAAAACACATAAATTTCTTTTCCGCAATCAAGCGCCACGTCTAGTTCCAATACTTTCGCTTCATTTAAAAAAATTACTGCGAGTTTGTAAATTATTAGACAATTATAAAAAGCTCAAATCAAATACTCTTAAAAAGTTTAATACCTTAATATAAGTAAGTCGCGCTTTATTATAAGAAGACGTCTATTGTAAAAAATATGTTTAGTTGGGGATCTAATAATGCAAGAATAAACACTTTAACGGCAGTATAAATGTGTTTTAGATATACATGAGTGAGGACATTCTTCCACTGAGACCCGATCCCGTCACCTAAAGGACTTAAGTTCATCTCTGTACAATTTTATACTCTGCGGTGCTACCATATTTTTCCTGAGATAGTTCATCGTACATTTCAGAGATGGCAATTGCTGTAATTTTTATTACGTCATACTTATCTGTCATTATTTTTATTGCCCCTCCTGTCCGCTCTAGGGATGGGAATTTTTGTTCAATTGACAAAACTATCGTTCATTCAAGTGAGCTGTTCACTTTCAATCTGTCATTTGTCTGCCAACAATTATATAAAGGTTTAAACATTCAACACGTGATATTTAAATTATTGAAAATGTTCAAATTTCGAGTTTTACCACTAATGTCTATAAATAGACAGGGAATATTCACTAACTGATTTTTACCTAGGATAGAGATGAAAAAATATGAATGTTTGTATTCATAACTCATTTAGGCCAATTTTGCAGTAAGTGAGTTTTACCTCTAAAGGGACGATATGAAATATTAATCAACAAAACTGAATTGCAATAAATATAATTGAAATAGCTGCCTTGCAATCCATACCGACAGTAGGAATTCCAAATTAATTTATGACTACTGAACGGTTGTTGGTGAAAGTGAACTGAACAGTTTATTCGTTGAGGAAAGTGAACAATTCGTTTATGAACGATTCATCTCTAGTCTGCTTCTCGTAGGTCTTCAATTAAAGACTCCTGTCGCATAAGTCGTCAATTAATTAGATTTAAAGGTAATTAAATGACTGTATTTGAATAAAATCATTTTTTTATAAATGAATAAATATTAATAATTCAGTAAGTATATGAATAAATATAAATTGTATTACATACTTGAAAAAATAAAACATTTCAGAAATTACGTCTAATTTGCATTTTAGAGCAAATATGAACACTAGAGACCTGGTCTTATTTTCAGCAAAACACGATATGTATGAAATGGAATTGTTTTTTGCAATAGTGCAGACAATTTTAATAATTATTAAGATCAATATTATAATACGTATCTATTAGGAGCATGCAGTGGGAAGACTGAAGCATGACTTTTATGTAACCACATATTTTGAAAAAATCTAAATAAAACATGTATCTCGTAATATTTCTATGACAATTATTACAATGTTATTCATACTTTAATATATCATAATGTTCTTTCACATAAATATTTAATTATTTTTTCCAAAATATATGTTTAGTAAAACTCACTAAAGTTTTGAACATTTTTGACACATTATCAAAGCAGGAATCCTCCTGTAAAGTTTTTGCTATTAGCTAAGAGACACCCTATATATTATAATTGTATATAAAATATAGATATAAATCAGTGCAAGATATATTATAGATGTCTCGTAGAGACAAAATTATATTTTTATGGGAAAGTAGGTATGGAAGTCTTTGGGTGTTTATAGGGCTTACGACCTATCGTATGGCTGGCTTAAGTGATCACTTTACAAAGCATAGTGTTCATTTCATAAACCAATTAAAAAGATTCACAGATGTTAAGAACAAAGTTAGATAAGATATTTTTAAGTTTATTATTTTAACAAACAATATTAATTCTAAATAATGGCGAGTGACTGAAAGTAAAAAAAAGTATATATGAAGAAATGAGTTAATTAATGGGAGAAAAAGGATGAGGAGGTAAAAGTCAGGGTAGAGGTGGAGGAAGAGAAGATTAGATATAGTGAGTGATTTATCAAAGTGGATTTAGTAAATGTAATCTAAAGCATTTCTTTTAAATTCGGAAAGATCAATGTTAGAGGTCATTGTCGATACATTTATGCATGAATCAACTCACTCTTTAATCAATTAATCCATCATAATTAATTAATCAAAATTTTATATGGGAAATTAGATAACAAGTTCACTAGCTAGTTTCATACCGAAGTGATTTTGTATGCTGGGTAATATTAAGACTAAAAAGTAAATAATTTTATCACACAAAAAAAAATTAAAAAATATTTGCTTAGATATGTGTAGGTATTTAAATACTAAAAAAGTTAATTTTTGGCCAAATTTTTTTTGCCTCCAAATAAAAGCTTGGGCGCTTTTCCGCCATCAGCAACAAAATTCTGCAATCAATATCGTAAGCGTCCACCTAAAAAAAACATTTTTAGAAATTATTTATGTTATAATGTACCTTTTGCTAAAATATTCATTATTTACGTGTTATGGTCTCCAATCCACGAGCGATTGCTGGTTATAAATTTCATTTTTTTTATTACATAAATTTACATTTTTTATCTATGTTTAAAAATTCCTCCAAGACATGTGACAGATAACACTTTCATTGCGTGTATTCATTAAAATCATTTCACAATTTATGCATTAATTGTATACACAGGTGTCTCGTAGCTAGTAGCAAAAACTTCAGGGAGTCTTAGTCATTCAACTTTGAATAGAAAATATTATTTTCACTTTGGATGAAATATCGACAGCTGCGGAGATAAGCGACATCAAAGTTTGGATTTTTTTTAATATTGAGATTGGCTTTATTGTTGGCTGTCGAAAAGATTACATGAGTTTTGGTGTGCTTGTGATTTTTTACGTATGAAAAAATGGAACATAGATTTCAAAATTTATGGTCAAAAACACAAATACATGAACTCCTGCGCCTTCTTCCAACTCCCGAAAATGAAAAATAAACCATGAAAAGACGACCTTTATCGACACTGAGAAGATAAAAACAGAAAACATTTTTCTCCATGTAACAACGTCCATCACTAACACTACCAAGACGCTACGCTAAATGGCGCTCTTTTCACAGCCTTAACTCGCGGCCGAAATATTTATAATTCTCTGTACATCAATTATCTTTATAAGAGTGTATTTTCCGTGAACATTTGGACAATTTTACAAAAATTGTCATTAAAGAATTATTAAAAATAATTATACATGTTGATTTTTTGTACCGCTAGAAATTCAAACATCCAAAAGTACGTCATTTTTTACGGGTTATATATAGCTAGGTGAAGGAGTTAAACACTACACCGAAAGTTGCATTCCATTAGTGTTTCGAAGATTGTAAAAAGCATCAACACAAGTATATTATATCTAATGGGACTAAGTACTTTGAAGAAGATAATTTTAATATTTATGAATAAATTAAGATTTTTTGAAAAAAAAATTGAGGAGCTTGTACTTATGTACGCGCGGTAGAAGTTATACTTCTTTGACGTGATTGTGATAATTGATATTTACGTATTGATTAAAAATGTATATTAATGCAATAATACACTGTCTAGGGAGATGATAAATATAATTGATAACATATTGTTGTAGTTAAACTATTAATATTTGTTTTTGAAGTGGTACACATATAACTATTGGTCTGTGATATCTAAAATAAGAGATAAATGACTTCGAATCGACGTCTCACGACGATTCGCAGATATTTATCGCCGCAGCATCACAGACATATGATGCGACGAATCAAAAAATGTGCGCATTTCCAAGAAAAGTCCCTACCCGCTTTAATGTTTTATTGATTTTCGGCTTAAAACGGTTCCGTATTCAAAAGTTTAGAAACTATACAACTTTGACTGCCGCATTGAATGTCGGATGAATGAATGTGTTTTTTGTTTTGAAAATGAATATCTTACGATTACGTCACTTTTGCAAAAACATCGACAATAACACGAAATCCTAATACAACCTAAAATCGTAATCAATAACCAATCATTCGTCAGCTTTTGAATTGGGCATCTTTATGATTGGTACTCTATTCAAGATGGTCGACAATACGTTATTTATATTCCTGGAACACTAATTTCAAGTGAATAAATTTTTGACAGTTTAATGGATGCGCGCGTATTTCGTGGTCTCGCATTCCCGCTACATACTGCTCACGCTGACTAACTTAAAAAAAAAACGAGCGAGCCTTACAGTAGTCGCGTATGACGTGTAACATTTGACACCTCACAATTAAAAATATCAATTGAGCAGCACTTATCAATACTGCCTATACTTTTATTTTTAATTGTAAATCTCACAATTAAAAATATCAATTGAGCTTTTGTTTAAATGCAAGCAAAGCATTTAGCAAAATTTAAAAAAGCTTATACCAATATATTGATTAATTAGTAAATACAAGTAAAGAAAATGTATGTGCATTTATTTATTATTGATTTTTGCCGTACTAGGCAGGTACCGCATATCTACATACGCATTTTGTTTAAAAATGTGTTTGGTCAATTATATGTTTTTATTTATTTTCATAGATGGCGGTAGTGTTCCGCCATACATATTGTGTGAAAATTTTGAATAAATATTTAAAAATAATCACATAAATTACATGAAATTTGAGAATCTAAATCATTAAGGGTAGTTTTTGTTTACATGAATGTAAAAAAGTATTTATTGTATAGTTTCAAAGATATTAGCCAAAGTATATCAAAGTTATAACATCCACACGCTTGACACCACCTTTGCAACATGTATACAAAATCATAAGTATTGGCTGGTAGGGTGTGTCTTCGCTGTGAGATGGCACTTGCTGGACATTGATTTGTTTATAAACGATATTTTTTTTGTCCATCGCGCGTGCTCCGCGCGCGCTCATTGATTAAATGAAATTACGCGCGTCTT
Organism: Agrypnia vestita; assembly: GCA_016648135.1. NCBI lineage: Eukaryota > Metazoa > Arthropoda > Insecta > Trichoptera > Phryganeidae > Agrypnia > Agrypnia vestita. Next base: position 58,385 of record JADDOH010012019.1, read on the forward strand.
ATTCCCTGTTAAGCATTTCCATCCTTTTTCACGAAATCACTGCAGGAAAGATTGCAGGAAAGCGGGGGAAAAAAACGAAAATTCCGCGTATTTTTTGATCGAATCTCGTATAAATATATACTACACACGTTCGTAATTCTCGGATAACGATATATTACCTTATCACCCGTATCACGTCTCATGTGAACGCGATTTCTCACCTGTCTTGAAAGTGTCAAATTACCATTCTCGCTACCGGCTCACCTCTTGAGGCAATTTCATTTGAATTCAGTGATATTGCGTCAAGAGTCGCCGGCGGTCGCGCGTCTACTTAAGTGCTTTGTCTGTGCTTTTTAAATTCGAATTTCAAACGCGGTGCATTTCGAGGCGGCATTTTCAAGGTACGTAATGAAATGTCATTGCCGAATATTTATTTTCTTCGTGTTACAAATGTGACGACATGGCCTATTACAAGAAATAATAACTTTGTGTTTGGTGCATAATGCGTTTTTTATATCCTTGGTCAACAAGTTATGGTGGTAGTTAATTAAATTCTATTTATGTTACGCGTTTTACTAACGTCATCTTTGTTTGAATAGCTGAGTATAACATTTATAATGGATGTATTCAACATTAATTGTTGTGTGAGTGCCTACTCGATATACCAGGTCATTAGAGCTGTTATATGTGTATGTTTCAAAAACAAATAACTTTCATAGGATATGTTTAATCAGCGGGTATGTCGGTAAAAAAATCCACGAAATCTGAATTAGTAAATTTCGAAACATTGCGTGTCTTCACTTATGCAGATTTTTTTATATTTGAATTTAATTCATTGGTTTTAATTTTTGATACTCTTTATTATTTGGCATCAACTTCTACACGCCGAATCCTCGTCTTTGAAACATATTTCAACCAGATCGCCATAGAAACAACATTGGTCATAACACTAGGCTTAACAGCTTATATAATCAGTTGTGTCTTAGGGACTTGTATGTGTTCGTAGCAGTTCTTTGAACAATTTTGAGGAAGACGTCCGCACCAATAAACACACCTTCCATTGGCTGCTCTAGTGTATTCCGAAACTTTCGGCTTCTAAATATCGACTGCTACTCGTTTTTGTGTCTACCTGCCGTATGACATTATTTTCAACGTCCAAAATTATTTTATTGTCTGTTTTTAGTGGTTTTTTTTTCTAATGTGCTTTTATTTTTAATACATACATAAGTGTATGCTACAGACATTCTTAATTGGAGAGTTGACATAGCCATTTTTGTCCTTGTATTAAATATATGTAATATCAATGTCTCTGTGTATTAAATGAAATTAAAATAAAATAGTATTTATACATTTTTAACACCAAATTTACATATTCACATTTTATATTATTTAAAAAATTTATACCCCTGGTGAAATTTGTAGCAAGCTTATATTAATAAAGAGATTTGAGTGCATATTTTCACGCATCATTTGTATTAGTCGGTAGTGCAATGGTCAGCTTCCCTGCCTGTCATCCGGGAGACTAGGGTTCGATTTGCTGCTAAGGAGATTTTTATTTTATTTAGCACCTATGCAGGGTGGTCCAGTACGCGTGTCTGAGACCGTAAAGATTTTTTATGTCTTATAATTAATTTATGTTTTTTATGCAATATTGAAACAATATATTTACGTACTACGTTTTAATTATATTTTTAGTGAGTATTTTTTTTCCTATTTATGTGATGACTGAGATTTAAAGAAAACTTGTGTTTATCAAAAATGTGGTGAAAAATATCAATCGGTACCTACTTAGCCTTTCAACAAGGAAAAAATTATGTTATCATTTACTGGACGTGTTCTATTTAAAAATAATAAATTATTATTCTTAAATATTACAAGCCATTATTATTGTTATTAATAATGTATTTAAACCCATATGGCAGTTGATAAATGAATAAATAAATAAAATAAATAATTTATTTTATTAAACTAATGCCTAGGTACCTACCTATTCCAAATACAAATACTATCAAATATGAAACATTTTTTTAGGAAAATTATCCGTAAATTCTCTTAGTAACCGTGTATGCAAATTTAACTTTATTAATTTGTGAATAAAAACAGAAAAAAATATATTTAATCTAAAATTTATTCGTTATCTATACGTTTTATGTATTGCCGAATGTTACGTGTTTACTCAGCGGGCACCCATTAAATTTAATCATAAAAATTACGTCCGCACTGCATTTAAAAAAATGTAGCAATTTTACATTCCCTCACTTTTACCATTTGTTCCAATAATAAAAAATTTACGATTTGGAAGTATTTGGCCAATAAGTATAGGTAGAAATCGAGAACAGACGTGTCTCCAGATAGATTTCATTGATAAAAAATTCACCCCAATACACCCCTAACCGCGGCAGAATGCTCCAGAGCTTGCAAACAAAACGCTCCGCTAGTACTACAGCGCCTAATATCACCGCAGATATGCCGTCCACGTATTCAATTTAACTCTAAAGTCCTGAACATTTGTCCTCAATTATATATTTCAATTCAATTCAATTTAAAAAATATTGATCGTATTATTTGTATAAATCTTATATCATTTGATTAATTACACCTACATGTTTCGAAAATACCTTTCCATCGTCAGGGTGTTATATATATGTCAAAATATGTGATTTTGACATATATAACACCCTGACGATGGAAAGGTATTTCCGAAGCATGTAGGTGTACTTAATCAAATAATATAAGTAGATTTATACAAATAATACAATCAATATTTTTCAAAAATGTCAATCTACAATGTTGCTGAATCAATTGAATAAAAAATCAATTCAATTAATAATATGTGCATTACAAACAAAGTGTTCAAGACGTACATATTATAGCTAGACCGCATTCTAAAGAATGTGCTCAAAAAATATGTGTGTTGTTACGATGCAAAAAATGAACACACAAGAAGTTTTTCTAGTATGTAAGTAACCTTTTTAAACTATTTTTTTTAAAATTTGGATTATCATATTGAGGCTTGTAATGACAAAGCTAGGAAATGGTGTTTTGGTTGTGGTCGACCTATATGAAAGTATATACATCAAAAAATCAATATTTAATTAATTAAAAATAACATAAAATCTGGTCAAAGGTGTAGGAGAATCCTGCTTCGGAAAACCTCTTCAGACACGTGGAATATATCAATACCCAAAGCGATTTTGTTCAGCATAGCGGTAGCTTTTCCAACAGGCATAACCATCGGCAGGTTGGTTCTGTATATTGGAATGTGAAACAACCTATGCTGACGATGTCTAAGGTAATTAAGTATCAGGAACATACAAACCAATACTCCGCATAATTTCAGGATTATCGATCATACCGCGCAACAATCGATAAAAATGTGTAATCAAATACACATTCCTTTTAATCTCGAAACTATTTTAGCCAAGCATACCCTGGAGAAACTCGGTTGGGTAAAGCCAAGGATAATGCCCGTACTCTCTCATGTAGCGATATCTCAGAAACTCATTTTGGACTTTCTCCACCTTAAGAGAGTAATTGCCCTCATGTGGCCCTCAGATCATCGAGCCACTCTCAAGTCTACTCCGCACCAAGGAGTTGTAAAGAGTTCTCAGTACGCGGGTATTCTCGAAAACCCTGGCAGTACGCAGAACAAATCCTAACATTCATCATTACCACTGATCGTCTCTATGTGATCGTGAAATGTTAGGTTGCTTACAAATCTAACACCTAGATCTTTAACATTCGATGTTCTTGTCAGATTTTGGTCTTTCATTTTGTAGCGAAAAAATTGAGTTTTTTGGGCCCTAGTGAAGGATCTAACCGAACACTTGAAAACATCTTATGCATAAAGGAGACTTATACCCGCTCGTTCGACTATCGTCCAAGTGCGGGACGGGTATTAATACATTTTACGTAAAATTACGTAGTTTTTGTCAATACCTAGAAGGAAGCAAAACTCGATCACTTCCTTTAGGTATCATATTTCACCGTGTAACGCATATTTCAAATTGCTATAATTCAACAATAAAATTTCGTGTTTTATTACAACGAGGAATACATGCAACTGATATACAAAATTGAACTATTTAAATGTTACATGAAATAAAGAAGATGATTCTTTTAGCATTTTTTCCTGCTAATTCTGATTTCTGCTTTAACAATGAGCCAAAAATGCTCAAGCGACCATAACCTAGTATCGATAGTTATGAAGATATGCGACATCAAAATTTGCATTTATTTCAATATTTTTCACTATTTTTTTCTAAAATGCTGGACCATCATTACAGTAACTTATATCGAATATGAACAATTCATTCCCTTCAATACAAGTCAAATAAAATAATGAAAACCTTCAAATTCCAATTGGAAAACGTCACAGTTGGAATTTTTGGAGGGTTTTTATCTTTTTGTTTAACTTGTATTGAAAAGAATAAATTTTTGTAATCGATATATGTAAGTTACTGTAATGACGATTCAACGTTTTGTAAAAAATAAGTCAGAAATATTGTAAAAAAATGCAAACTTTGATATTGCAAAACTCAATAACTATTGAACATTTTCGACACGTATTCAAGACAGAAATCCACCTCTAAAGTATTGTGGACTGGTGTGTTTCATGCTGTATATACAGGGTTATTTGTAAAACATTAATAACCTCGCAGGGCTATATTCCTGCCTTGATTATGAGTCGAAAATGTTCAAGCTATTATGACCTAAAATCAATAGTTAAGGAGATATGCGACATCAAAGTTTGCATTTTTTTTTGCAATATTTATGTTTTTTTTTTTGTAAAACGTTGGACTATCATTACAGTAACTCATATCGATTACGAAAAATTCATTCGTTTCGATACAAGTCAAATAAAGTGATAAAAACTCTGAAAAAGTTCTAATTGAAATAATAAAATTGAAATAAAATAAGTCAGAAAAATTGAAAAAAAAATGCAAACTTTGATGTCGCTTATCTCTTAAACTATTGATATTAGGTCACAATAGCTTGAACATTTTCGACTCATAATCAAGGCTGGAATAAAGCCCTGCGAGGTTATTAATGTTTTACAAATAGCCCTGTATGTACTTCACAAACAACATGACAAGATAACATGTCATTCCCAAGAATGCGTCAAACCTCGCGTTTGCTCGTTCTCGGAAAACCCCAAGTACATTATTATTAGTTCATTATTAGGTTATACCCAATATTAAATTTATACACTACGAGATAAATAAATGTTTTATTGCACTAAAGCGTTGTTTTAAAGTGGCTTCAGAAATTATAAATTCGAAGAATTAAACATAAAGGGCAAGAGGGTAGGCAGAGAGGATAGTACACCATATTCTTCTATCTTGGCACACCACTTTTGTTTCGACTACATTCACTACATTCTACGGCTGTTGTGGCTTTTAACAGGGCCATTCTCCAATACTTGTAGTATCTAATCGTGCCAATTCTTTCGCGGACGCCCTCTATTCCTGTTGCCTTCAATACTCGACCCATATGTTTTCTTAACCATCCTTTCTTCGCTCATACGTTCTGCGTGACCAAACCATCTCAGCACTCCTTTCTTTATTCTGTCTACCACACTACGCCAGCATTACGTTCGTTTCTTAAGACTAAAAAGTAGAATATAATGTCACACGCAAAAAATATATTTGTTTTAAAAAAAACACGTACCAAACCAAAAAAAATTTTTAAAAGTAAGAAAAAATTTCTGGTCGAAAATTTCCCTCCATCAATAAAAAAGTTCTGTAATCTATATCAATATCGTAAGCGCCCAACTTTTATTTGGAGAGTAAGGCAACCATATTTTTTACTTTTTACTCCCTTTTTAACTTGTAGCATCTGCTTGCTTGCTTGTCTGACGAAAAAACTTTGGATCGATTTTTAACCCTTTTCCCGTGATCCATTCGAGCTGAAACTTTGCAAGCAGACTCGTGGCAACGATAAAAATGATCTAACAAAGTTTCGTTTAAAAAAATTTAATAAATATAGTGTAATTTTGGATTTTTCTAAATTGTAATGTTTTTTCAAATTGGAATCAATACAAATGAGTAATTAGCCCGACGCGTGTATAGACACGAAACCTGATTCAATGAGAAAAGGAGTATAATAAGGACTTGTTTTTTTATGGGTTAGTTTTTTATTACATTTAAATATAAGCGTGTTTTATATATTTTTTTTTCATCTAATTCTTCTAATTACGCTACTAGTTTACATCCTGGAAATATGTAGACAGTAAATGAAATGAGGATGACCAGAAGGCCGCGCACATAGGAAATAGAACGCCAAAGTTTTTATCGGTTCATCCTGCCATTGGGAATTACGAGTGGCGTTTTTTCATTTCCGTTGGATTTGCTTTTTGCGGTTGGTTTTTCAATGACCTTGTTCATAATTAATTCTTCGTTATTATTATTTACTAAAGAGTTCTTATTAAATATATAGATGTGCTGTATAGATTCATCAAATATTGATTACCGTAATTCAAATTAATTCAGTATACTTTAAACTAGTCAACTGGTTGGCAGTGGCGTGCAGTCAGTTTATTGAAGCATCCAACACGAAGCGCGCGATAAATACATTTGTATATTACAAGCACTTGTGTTTTGCGCAGGATTCTAAAAAGTATACTAACTCAAAACTATCACATAACACACGCCAAAACAAAAACAGGACAATCCCGACTAATTTGCAACGGATTAAAACTATACAACGACCTGCCACAACAGATCAAACAACTGACCACTGACAAATTCAAAACAGATGTGACAAAAATGCTAAAACTCGGCCAACTATTAAAAAAGACTTTGTATCTAAACTATATTATTATTATATTCCTGTATTGAATCATGTAAAAATGTTATCCATAAACCTTTTAGGTTTCTATTATATTTTAAATAAAAAATATATAAAAAAATAAGCAATCATTAGTTTGGATCGGTCAAAAGATATATAATTATATAGAGAATAGATCGAGAGATATCATTCAATATTGTGAAATAAAATGTGCGCACACTATGTAAAAGCTCATTGCGTTCATTTTTTCCATTTTTCATGTCTTTCATTTCGACGCTACAAAACTAATGGTGTTTAATTTTTCCAAATTGGTTTGCTAAAACTCTAGATATAGCATTGGAAATGAAAAATAATTTCACGCGTTCCAGTCGCTACCGTCCGGGACAAGAACTCTAATCAGACTAGTACAAGGGTGGGTCTTAATAACTTCCATTCAGCATTTTAAAATTATTTTTACGCATATTCTGGTAATAAAGTTTCATAATATTTGTGTAGGCTTAATAGATTTTATCTAACAAATAAATACAACTGTCTGTTATCAAGTGTCAAGATAGTGTTGAGCCCAGACAAAAGTTTAATCTATAAATAGTAGATAAACATAGAATAAACACGCTAGGTAAATAATAAATTGTATATAAGATACTTAAAATTATGTCATCCTATATGATCAGAAACTATATGACATTAAGTGTTGCCACTTTTAAATTTATCGATTGTTTTTCCTTAAAAAATCCTTGTTTATGCTCTTTAATCGCCCTACTTTTCAGAAAATATGCGACAATACTATGTATAATTGTCAGATGCATAGACGTACTATAAATATAGATTGGTTACAAACCAAAATATCTGCTACACAGAACGACAACATGAATTACTGTGAACATAGACGCACATTGCGGGAGTTGGTCTAGGGGTGTCCAAAATGTATAAATGTCCGTGCGATGTATATAAAATATTAATACAATATACAACCCTATTTATATTTGTATCTCTTTTACACGTATGCTGCGCTATAAGAAAGAGAAAATACCATAGAATAAATACCGCAATTCGCTAGAACTTCATATGCATTCGTTATTAAAAATTATGTTTTATTGTCCTTTCTTATACGTGGTTATGAAAATAATTTCTATCTCTTTCTGAATGATACCTCTAAGTACGCAATAGAAGGCAGCAGAAACTAGATGTTGTCTCAGATTTGTTTTTTAGTGACTAGTCTATATTTATAGTACGTCTATGGTCATATGTTATACACCAAACACTGTCTGTTATTGATTTCAATCATTATAAACATCAGAAAAATCACGTATAGTGTGTACCTGCATATATTATTGTAAAACAAACAATGAATTTATAATTTTTATGTTAATTTTTGGCATGACGTCAAACAGCAACTGATTTTGATAGATTTTTCGATTATTTGTTAAACTGATTTAAGTCGCTATAAAATCCTCGATTGGGCCATTCTCGGTAGATACTTAACGATTGGATAAGGCGGCCTTGCCAAAGTCGATTATTTTGCAAGTCATTTTCAATGGGAGTAAGCTTTCTTTCTCTTTTCTGCAGAGATTGTGTGGTAATTTGTAAAGAGTACGGTAATCAGTAGCGTATTATGAACAAGAGTAGCTTTAGACCGTATTGCAATTCCAGACTTGTAGACCATGCGGGTGGCTACGTTGGCCATCGTGCGGCCTTAAGTGGGCGCTGCGCTGCCAATAGTGCCTGCTACGCGGCCATTGGTGTCCGCAATCGGCTATCGGCTGTACTGGCCGCTGCGTGGCTATTAGTGTCTCCGATTAGCTATCGCTTATTGCCTGCTGCTTTTCATACGATTTGGTTATTTTTTGATTCTAGTATTGGCAAAACCATGCACCGCCTACTGCGTTTTTGAAGCAATCATAATACAGATGATACATCGCTGTATATGCCTTCGAGATTGACACATTTACCACCATCGGTACATTCTAACTTAAAAATTAAATGTAAAAAATATTACGCTTTAAAGTGACTGAAATGTTAAATAATGTATATATACAGGGTTATTTGGAAAACATTAATAACCTCGCAGGTTTATATTCCTGCTTTAATTATGAGTCGAAAATGTTCAAGCAGCCGTGACCTAATATCAATAGCTATGGAGTTGTGCAATATTAAAATTACTTATTTTTTCAAAACGTCGAACTATCATTACAGTAACTTGTATCGATTACGAAAAATTCATTCGTTTCAATAGAAGTTAAATAAAATGATAAAAATTCTGCAGAAATTCCAATTGGAATGTTTTCCATTTGGAATTCTAAGGCTTTTATTATTTTAATTGAATTGTGTTAAGGGGAATTAATTTTTCGTAATCGATATAAGTTACTGTAATGATAGTCCAACGTTTAAAAAAAATAAGTCAGAAAAATTGAAAAAAAATTGTTTTGATGTCGCATATCTCCATAAGTATTGATATTAGGTAATTTATTTATTTATTTGTTTTTGGGAAAATTAATAGCATATTAACATATTAATAAATAATGGATTTTAAAATTATACCAATCACAAATTTTCCACTGAATATAGTAATTTGTTAGAACATATTTTTATTTATTAGAACAAGTGTGACGTAGTAAAATAATTATTTTAAATTATTTTAACTGCCAGTGGGGAGGGTGGAGGGGAATGTGGGACGGGAGTAGAAGGGAAGATAAATTGTACGAATTAGTTTGGGTGCGGTTGTGTAGATATTGTTCGTTTTATGTGTCTTATCGTTGAGTTGAAAATGTCAATGTGGTGATAGTTTGTATTAAATGAATTTGTGGATCTGTACATAAAGGAGTTTTATTTTGAGTTGGTCACGGTTGCTTTAACATTTTCGAGTCGTAATCAAGGCAGGAATGTATTCCCGCGAGGTTATTAATGTTTCCCAAATAACCCTGCATAAGTGCAACAATGGAATAAGCCGTATTCGGAAGCGTTCCCTCAAGCGTGATTGAGTTGCGGCTGAGGAGTACGTGGCGGTTTGCACGGACACCGCGGAGTCCAGTTTCAAAGAGAACCTACTTCCGGGCATGCAGTTAGTTATTTCACAACATACTTGTGGGTTATTCCACGCGCCGGCGTGACGCCGCACAGTGGTCGGAAAAGACAATCTGAGCGAGCGAAATTATTTTAGTGTTTATTTGTATTCTATACCCATTTCATTATAATAATAAACCAATTTAAAGATATAAAAAATAAGATAAATGTAGTATTGAAAACTTGATTATACCACCTAACCACACTTTATATTTAATTCTAAACTTGCCTTTATGACGCCCACAATTGATCCACTTTCGACGTATTTGTCCACAAAAAGTTAACATTGTTTTTTATTATTATACCTTGTTGTATTAATCGCACTTAAAACAGCTTTTTTTACTTCCTTTAGAAAAGTCTCGCTCCTTTAACTATACTCCAAACAGTTTTTTCCTTGGTAATCCGAGAGCTGGAAAATAAATAAATTCTGAATACAGGCGTACCGAAGTGCACTCTGATTGATTTTAAATCTGTAGCTAAGGTATTAGAGAACGATAGTTTACAACAATTAGAATCAATACAAGTCAATCCCAGTTTTGGCAGTCTATGGCATGCAAAAAAAAATTACGATATTTTGTTAAAAACAAATTGTAGCTTTGTAGAATATTAATTGAATAAAAATGTGGATTATATTAAAAAAAAGTTACCTAAGTTTATCGATTCCATAGTTCGATGAACAAAATTCAAAAATATAAACACACCACTTAGGTACAAACACTCGTATCCGACAATAACTCAACTTTATTTTTTTGCAACAACATGTCACTACCTGCTCGACTAGACACGAGGGGTTTATTCTAGGTAATTAACTATTAGTGGGACTTTATTACCCAAGGAACTAAGTTTATTTCGCTGCGTATATTTTATTTTTATTACGACTTTCGTATTTTGAATTTTGCGCGCACAGAATCTAATTTCCATCCTTTGTGCGCCGGCGTGACGCCGTGCATGTATGCCCGTCTGCCGGGCGATTTCCTAGAATACCGACCGCAGAACTGTCTCCACACAGGCTGACGCAAGATTCGGTCAACCCGATAACTTTTTCTTTATTATCCTACCTTTTAACCTGCATATCGACACTGGAAAGCAGTGTTAATGTCCAAACTACCACTTGAGTAGAATAATACAACAAAACATATATAATAACTAAAATAAAACACAAATCACTTTGTTTTCACCACTTTATTAGATATTTATTTTTTATTTATTTATTCATAAAATCCTTGTACAATTTATTTTATACATTAATATGTGAATCATAATAGTGTATATCATTTTATTTACAATATTACTTATCTAAATACACATATTTTAATTATATTTTGTGGATTACTACTACTCAACTAGGCGAAGCAACTAGAGTAGCTAATTGTATACGTTTTATTTATTATAGTTTGTCAACACTAATGTAGGACAAGTTTGTAGAAGTTATATAATTAATATATTGGTGGGCGGAAGAAAAAAAAATATATATATAATGTTCATGAAACAAAGTGTTTAATATATGTAGAAAGAATATAAATCTAGTAAAACAAACAATAAGAAGAATAAATCTATTAAAACAAACAAAGTAAGAAGAATAAAACTAGTAAAAAAACAGAGTAAGAAGAAGTATGGAAGTGGTGTTATGTATATAGATATACTTACAATCTACATGTTTCGAGAACAATTTTTATTTTATTTTTAATTTTTTACAAATACATTTTTTTTACAAGATAGACCTAGTTACTTATATTGGATTTTCTTCTTCTTCTTCTTCATGAGTGACATAGACTCGTGTGTAGGAGAGGAGTATCATTACATTTTACATTTACAGAGAATTAATGATAAAATGTACATATTCATCATTATATATGTATAGACAATTAGACAATTTAGTTATAATTAGTAAGTAATAGGTACATATATATAATAATAAGTAAGTAATAAAAAGTAATAAGTAAATAATAGGTACATATATAACAAAATAAAAATTTAATTATTTCTGAAGGAATTTTTTCACTTTTTTTTTAAATGCCACATAATTATCCTCAGTCCTCATTTCAACAGGCAATTCATCGAACCATTTCACACCTCTGAATGTGTAGTGATGCTGAGCAGTTGTGGTGTGTAACACAGGGATATGTAATTTACCAAGTGTTACATTTCTGCTACTTGACACTCTTTGGGTCAGCTCGTTATCACTGTGAAAACCTTTGCATAGTTGAACTATGCAATTTTGCTTATAGATATTTTGTAAAGTGGGGACTTTATTAAAGAGGTCTATTGTCGGATAATCATTAGGCAATTTCTGGGCAACTTCTAAAGATTTCAATGTAGTTTTGAATGCACTACCCCATGAGATATATATCATATTGTAATACAGTGTCTTTAACAATTTTATTCCTAAGATATTTCTTGTTTTAATAAATATAGATGTAGATGTAGATTGCATATCTAAGTAGTGAAAACAAAGTGATTTATGTTTTATTTTAATAATAATGTCATCACAAAGTTCAAACCTTCATTCAGAAGAAAAAATGTTCTTCGAACAATTAATATAATAACTTGAATATTATTTTGTTGTACATTTATATGGTACATATATATTTGTCTGCATGACTAGCAATAACAGAACCAAGACTAGCGGTACATAATGGCGTTCTAGTGCCAACTCTGACGCATAGAAGTGAATCCTGGAATTGACAAAAAAGGAATGAAAGTAGACTGAATGCGGTGGAAACGCGGTCACTGAGGCGCTTGTGTAGAAAATCTTTGGTCGATAGTGAGGAATGATCAAATTAGAAGTGAATGTAATGCCGGCAATAGTGTGGTAAACAGAATAAAGAAAGGAGTTCTGAGATGGTTTGGTCACGTAGAACGTGTGAGCGAGAAGAGAATGATTAAAAAAATATATAGAGCGAGGTTGAAGGCAGCGGGAATACAGGGCGTCCGCGAAAGAACCGGTATGATTAAATACTGCAAATATTGGAGGATGGCCCTGTTAAGAACCGTAGAGCATGTATGAATGTAGCCGAAGCAAAAGTGGTTTGGCACACCACTTTCTTCTTCAGAAGAATATGGCGTTCTATCCTCTCTGCCTATCCCTGCGTTGAAACGGCGTGATGGTTAGTTAGTTAGTTAGTTGTATGCTGTTTACTGTACTGTATGGTATGCATTTATGTACCTCACACAGCAACTACGCTATCGCCATTTATCTTACATATTTATTTGATACAAGATAATTTAGTGAGCGCACAATCTATAACAGTCAAATCAAATGCACTAATGATGCAACCCGATTGGTAGGTATCTCCTTAAGAGCAAATACAACGATTTTACAAAGCCAAGTCCGGGATTCTGTCGATATTTTCTGTATTTACTGCAACCAATGGCCATTCGCTGTGAAGTAGTGATGGGTTCGCTCTGTACTCACTACTACAATGTAGTACTACATTACATTGAAGTGCACACTTCACATCTTTTGAAGTGTAGTGCACACTACAAACTACACACACTTCAAAGTTATTGAAAGTATATACTTCAAATAGAACACTTCATTTCAAGGCGAACACTACAAAGTAGGTACACACACTCCGAAGCTATCGAAAGTATGAGCACATACTTTAAATAGTACATTTTTTACGTGAAATTTTTTTTTTATCTTAAATATTCATTTGTCATTTGTCTTAAATATTTTTCTCGTTGACGTTTTTTTTTTAGCTCGCCAAATTTTTTATTTGGGAAAAAAATATTTACTTCACTAGTACTACAATTTTTTAGTACAATTACTTCATTTCATTACTTCACTTCACTAATACTAAAATTACTTCATACCTTCACTTCATTTCGTAGTACTACAATTACTTCACTTCATGTAGTTTTACTACAATTGTAGTGTACACTTTGTAGTCTTCAACCTGGTGAACGTGTGTGTGTTGTAGTTTTCATTTTGAAATGTAGTTTTTCCCTTCGCGTCACTGTGAAGGTCGTCTGCAACATCCTGTTATCCTCGTTTAAACTGGGCCGCACATTTCTCAACCATCACAAGTTAACAATAATTAATTGAGTTGTTGGCTAGCTAGTTTATACTCTTCTTATATTTTAAAACAAACATCACTGGAACACATAGACATTTACAACAGTTACAATCTGAAGAGTTATAAAGACCGAAGATATTCCATTATAAAAATTTATTCGGCCCAATTACTGTAGCGAAACACATCATAAAAATAGGCAGCGTCGGACACTGTCACAGTTATTCGTGAATACACAATAACTGCGACATACAGAATTCAATTAAACAGCCACACAACACCATTACACTTATCTAGGTGTCATATATTTCAATAACTTACCAATGAATATTAGAAATGAAGAACACTATACGAAATTCACGAAACACGTAAAACAAATAGAATATACATAATTAAAACAAAAAACAGTTAGAATTATAAAAATAACGGTACTCTGAAATAATTAGTATACTTGAGACACTAATATTTATCTTATGATGTTTGTATTTCTCTACACTGTTCCATTATTGACTTATACATACTTTTTCATTCATGCTCTTATGTATCATACTCCTGTCCCCAAACACAAGTATTACTTTTCTGGGGACAGTTAAACATGTATTAAAAAAATTTAATATTAACAGTAACATGTATGTAATATTTTTATTTTCAATAAAGAATTCTATATAAAAAAACATTAAAAACTTGCGTTGGTTTTGGCTACGGACCCGGCGTTTTTGGTTTTATCTTTGAAATTTTACAATCTGCCTATTCGAGCCAGATTTTTTTCATTATTGTTGTACTTTTTCCTTTTATATTGTGGCATTTTAAGAAAATCGGATTTTTTTTTTGAGAAATATACTTGCAGATCAGGATGAGCTATAACACATACATTCTTCTTCAGAACATCACTTGGTTCACTCGAACAGATTACTTAGTCTCCGAGATATGATTCCGTTTATGGACACAAACTTTCATCCTTTCTCTTTAAAACGGAACACAAGGTGGCGCCGCTATGTCTATTGTTAACAGAGTTATTGAAGTTTAAAATTGCTTCTACAGAAACTATTATGGACGCATTTGCCTCGCTACACCCGGAACCAATTTTATATGCATTTTCAAGTCAAAACACCAATCGAATTGAACCTTGAACCTCCGATATGAGAAGCACCGTCGTGCCCACCGTATCACGGGGGCCACCAAGAGAGTTATAGAATGCAAATGCCACTATGCATATGACGAGAATACAAGCGAAGTGCGTGAATATGATTATATGACAAAGAGTGACAATTTCACAGTTGATAATTAATTGATCTTGAAAGCGTATTTGCGTATTTTTGAATCATTTTATCAAAAGCATATCAAATTTAAAATCTCTGCTCTGGCTATAAAATCAGATGCCTACAAAAATGTTTATCTCTATTTTCTGTATTGTCTAAAAGCTATTTTTTGTATTCTTATATGCTCAACGTGCAGCTGTTTATCTTAATTTTAGCAGAATTGGCCCGATTATGTTAACTGGAAAAAATCGTATTTTGTACCTTCGTTCACTCTCGTTTGTAAGAAGAGAAAGTGTAATTGTGAAATGTGGTGTAACACTTGTGATTTTTCAGTTCAGTTCAATCGGAATTATTCCGATATTAAATAATATCGTAATGACGATTATTATTGTATGCATGTATACGTACAAAGTAATCGTACTACTATGCAATCAAAATAAATAAATAAATTTTATATTAATGAAAAGAAACAACTATTTATTTTTCGGGGCCAATGGTACCTTCATCGGGATGCAACGTATACTAAAAATTAAAATTGGGAGTATAGACATTACAATACTAAGTACATGGAAATAACTAGTTGAGAACTAATGTGAAAACAAATTTAATTAATTAATTTAATTAAAAGTTAACTATTTGCCAAAAGTATTTGGTTATTTATAATATTTAATCTGAACTAACACTTTTTCTAATTTCTAAAATTTATACTTTATCTAACTGTAATCCTATGTTATTTTGTATGTAAAATTTCTAAACCCTTGTTAATATCAAAAGACTGGTTTGTTTCCAAAAGTTGATTGAAAATTCAGAAAAGTTATTGTATTATCTATGGCAAAACATAATCAATCAATCAATAAATGAATCACTTAAATTTACTAATTAATCAAAGTTATAAATGGGAAATTAATCGATAAGCTCACAAAAAGATGACGCTAGTTTCCTACCGTAAGTAGTAATTTTTACGCTGCGTAATACTAAGACTAAAAGTAGAAAATTATATTATATGAATTTTTACTCTTCAAATAAAAGCGTGGGCGCTTTTCCTACATCAACAACAGAATTCTGCAATCAATATCAATATTATAAGCGCCCACCTTCTATTTGAAGAGTGAGGTAAAAAAAAATGGCTGAAAATCTATCTTTTACTTTTTAGTACATTTAAATATAACAGTGGTTTTTTATTTTTTTTTACTTAATTAATAATATACCTATAATATTTTATTACAATGATACCTAGAAAATGTTTACAATTCTTTTTTTTGTATGTATATACATACCTCACCAAAAAGAATTATGATTCTTGTGTGTGGTAAGGGATAACCACTTACAATCATATAGGTAGAGTAATCTAATTTATTAAACAATGAGAAAGATAATTTACTATTTATCTAATATATCAAAAATCTTAATTAATAATACAATAGAATAAGCAGTCAAAAGAGACCAAACTCAATCACAAAAGTCAATTCTACAATAAGAACCCGAATGGGTTCTCATTTATTGTAGAATATATCCTATATATATAGAACCCATCTTCGTCGATTCGAGGAAAGTACTCGAAAGTATCTCCCACGAACAACTCGTATCAGAACTAAAAGGAAACGGGATTGACCAAACGGCCCCAAACGGGTAATATACCTCAGATAGTCGGATCAAATGAATCTGCAAGTAATCCACCAATAGGTAAATTTGGACTCCCCCAAGGCACGGTCCCCAGAACTCTTTTTCACTCGCGTAAACGACACATCTCAACAAAATCAATTACTCCACGTGTGCTTCGTACACCATAATTTTAATGTCATTTTATTCAATATAATATCATCACGTTAGAATTGACGAAGTAAATAAAGTTTTATTTTACATATAATAGCTATCAAAACAGGATTGTTAAGGCAGCGTATTTTAATGATAATAATAGACCCTTATATTGTACATGAGTAATATACTCACGAGTTATATAGCTCACGTAGAAGAGAAATACCATTGTAAAAACTGTCACTATCTTTATTGTAAAAAAAAGAAATAAGTAATTACATATTTAAAAAAAAATCAATCATTAACTTAAATAAACAGTATACAAATATTTAACCAGTACCTTTACCTTGAATATTATATGCACACGTATTAATTTTATACTGACGTTTTGAAACAGTTTCATAAAAAGACACAAACCAAAAAAAAAATCCTCATGAATTATATATATTTACTTATTTTAAAGTGTCCTAATTATTGTTCATTTCCCTTTTAAATATGTTTTGATTTTTATATTTTATATTTATTTTTTGGTTTATTTTATCTTCTTATCTTATTTATCTGGTATATTGCTTTAACTATCTTTATTTTACTCTATTACTAATTTGTTAAAGGTTTATAATTATTACTGTTTGCTTGTGTACTAATCATCGTTTATATATATTGTTCATTTCTATTGTTAATTTATTTTATATTTATTTTTGTTTAACATTATTACATTTATTTTGTTACATTTCATATCGTTCATTTATCTTAAATATGTTTTATTTATATTATTATTTTTTAAGTATTAACTGTAAAATGTGTTTTATGTTAGGTATATAAAAATCTCTAGTTTTCTTGCACTGCCAAAGCCCACTAGGGTAGTGATGGGCCGAGTCGTATTTTTTCTAACTCGAGTACCTCGATTTGAAATGTTGGCTGAGTCGGTTTGCAACTCGAGTTGACTCGGTATCTATTTGAGAGTTGAGACTGCCAGATCGGTACGTACGAACGTCATATTACTGTACGGGTACGTCTTACGTATACTCAACTCGATGTCACAAACTCGTTAGTCAATCAACTAGAGTCAAATAAACTATTCTAAAAATAATATAAATAAGGAAAGACAAGAATAAATAATAGATTTACGTATTAATAAAGAGATAAGTACTCAACTATATGTTTTTTGTTCAAGTGATTTACTAATGTGGAGGTGTTACCTATGTCTTTATAATTACACTAATTACAGGCACGTAATTTGCATTTGACACTGTTGTCATTATTATTGGTGGAAAAAAACACCCATTCGACTCTCTTATTTTATTATTTTCAGGCGGCATATTAATTGCAAATACTCCTCACTATTACCTATTACTATATTCGCGGAAAATTAAATGCAGGTAATTAATAATTACGCAAATCACGTATAGCGGTCACAGTCCCTTGGAATTTAATATACGAGTCATCGTTCGAAAGTGCGTGTTAACTTAACTCGAGCATTGGCGATAATCGGTTTAATTCAACTCGCCAACTCGGTCTTCCAACGATGATAGCATCCTACTCGGGACTCGGGTAACTCGGCTCGACTCGGGACGGCGCGTCGCCGTTCGGTCGGCCTCGGTTTCCTGAAATCGTCCGACGGTAGCCGAGGGCAACCCGAGTCCGCTCGAACGAACTCGAACGATCAAACGATCTCACTCCGTGGGTACAGTTTGTTAAAGTTTGACTTTACGTCTTATAATTTTCGACCGCGTGATTTGTGAATTACTTATTACCTATATTCTTTTTATTTACAAATGATATATTTTTGTTGTTTTTTTTAAGACTTTTGTATTAACTAGTTATTAAATTGTAGTTGTTTTACGTATTTTGAATTTGAAGCATTATAAATCCTTCTTTCCTACCGTATGAAAAGTTGATGGTTTTGAAAATGTTTTTACTTTCTCAATGAAGACTAATTAAACTAATTAAATTAGTAATTAAACATTGTGATACATAAATAAGTAGCTTTAAATAAATATACCTACATTATAGGTTCACTTTTCGTAAATGTGATTGATTTATAGTTCCTATTTGATGATAATACAGGTAATAATAATTTAGTTGTAGATTTTGATACATTTCTTCTGTTTAATTATTATTTATTAAAACGCTTTTCGTAAATGTGATTGATTCATAGTTCCTATTTGATGATATATCAGTAATAATAATATAGTTTTAGGTGTTGATACATTTCTTCTGTTTAATTATTATTTATTAAAACACTTTTTTTAAATGTGATTGATTCATATTCATAGTTCCTATTTGATGAAAATACAAGTAATAATAATTTAGTTGTAGATTTTGAAATTTTTGTTACATCTCTTCTGTTTAATTATTCTTTATTGAAACACTTTTCATAAATGTGATTGATTAATAGTTCCTATTTAATGATAATACAAGTAATAATAATTTAGTTGTAGATTTTTATACAATTCTTCGGTTTAATTATTGTTTATTAAAATATTTGATTATATTTACTTTAAGACTTATGCTGTAAGGAAACTCATTTTTGATGTAAGCTTGTTTTGTAGCTTTGTACAAGTCAAATTAGGTACATATTGTATGTTTCACTCTGTATGATTTACAATAAAAAAAAATACTTGTCTCTTTATAAATACATAAATCTATTACTTATCCTTGTCCTTCCTTATTTCCATTACTTTTCTAAAAGTTTAGACTTGAGTTGATTAACTAACGAGTTTGCGACATCGACTCGAATATACTATACGTAGTACATACCCGTATTATGACGGAACATTTCGTCTTCCGCCGCCAAAAGGCGAAGTGTTCCGACGACAACCGAGTTGAGCCGAGCGGCGCGGACCGCGCCGTCTGCGGTTGTTTCGTTCAAACAGTCTCACGTGGCTTGAGACAGCGAGTTGACTCGAGCTGCCGGAAACGCAACTCGAGTCGACTAGCTGGCAGTACAACTCGAGTTATTCGAGTAAATTAACTCGAATCGCCCATCGCTACACTAGGGCGTGGATTAATAAATAAATAAAAATGATTTTAAAAAAGTACAAAAATTCTCAAGTCTTTGCAATACTAAAATGTATTAAAAAATAAATGCTTTAGTGATATTGTACACGTTTTCCGATACATGTTACCAATTTACAAAAAAATAATTACGTCTTTAATTAAGATGACTTTCCTTTAAAGAAAATTAGAGTAATCGACCTAATTTTTCCTACTCAATAATAACTCAGCAATAAAATATTGCGTTAAGTATTGAAACTGCTCGTTGTCGCATTCATAATTTTATTTTTGAACGCACCCAAAGATACGTTCAAAAAAGGAAAGTACTTTCCCGCACTGTTTGTTTCGTGTATAACAGGTTTTAATTACAGCCGACTAAAATACGTCACTGTTGACCAATTTCACTGTATACGCTTTCATTTCGAGTCATCTTGTACCCGAGAGCGTTAACTTCAGGCGCAAGTGAAGTTTTAATTCGACCCTACGGTAGAATTTATTAATGGCTTTACGACCCAACTCCGTGCCCAGCGTTTCTCGTGAAAAGTGTCGTATGGATTATTAATTGTTCAAACAGAAACCTGGCTATAATTACTATATGAAATCACATTTTATTGATATGTTATAACAACGGTACTGTGATTTATTGTATATTTTACCATGCTCATATTAGCTTCACCTGTTTGTCGAGACGAAATTTATAATCGATATTTCACCCACTTCCCAAAGTCAAATCGAGGTGAAATTTTGCACACATCCGTATCCTCGATGACAATACATTAATACATAATTAGATTCACCAATCAATCAATGAATCCATCATTATTAATTAATCAAAGTTTTATTTGGGAAATTAGTTAATAAGCTCACCAAGTGATAGTAATATTAAGATTTAAAAGCAGAAAATTATATTATATGAAAAAAAAGTAATAAACCACCCTTATTATTTAAATGTACTTAAAAGTAAAAAATAAATTTTCGGCCAAAAAATGTTCGCCTTACTCTCCAAATAAAACCGTGAGCGCTTTTCCTCCATCAACAACAGAATTCTTAATCTATATCAATATCGCAAGCGTCCGATTTGATGTGGAGAGTGAGGCAAGTGAGGCAGGATTAAAAAAAAAATTTTCTTGTAATATAATTTTCTACTTTTTAGTCTTAGTCTTAATATAACCCAGCGTATCACCACACAAGATGATTACTATGAGATTTAATTTTGCAAGAACAAATACTTTGACTGCGATATAAATGTGTCTTAAAAATACGCGAGGGGACATACTTCCACTATGACCTAAACCTAATTTAAAGTCTGTTGATCGTGAAGTATTTTTGATGAGAAGTGTTAGTTTTGTCGCAGTGAAAAATGCTTGTGAACGGGCATTTCTGGCCGGTATGTGAAATGATATGGACGATAAGAGTTAAGGGGCATACAAGTTATAAAAATTAATTATTTTGTATAAATATATAAAATCAGCAATGATGCGTCTATCGCTAAGTTAATTTAGATTTGTCTGATGTAGAATATAGTTGATATGTTCAATTGGAATTCCTAACCTGTAATTCACATATCTTAAAAATTTTAATTGACCTTTTTCTAATGACTGAATGCGAGTCGCATAATGTGATAACCTCAATGGGCTACAGTATTCCAACTGACTTTACATTAAAGATTTATATAGGTATGTGGACTAAAGATTTTTATATGTATGCTCAGGTTTTCCGAACGTCGCCCAAACCATTGACGTATTTATAATATAGACACGTTATTCCCATACTAGCCGGCTTTCATATGTAGCAAATTTTGCATTGAAAGAGACAACAAATCATCAGGTAATTTGAAGTCACGGTGACTAATATTACATACTCAGTCTTACAATAGTGTATGATACTCTGTTCCTTTTTCCGCGTAGCGTCGCGCCCGATCACAACGAAGGTCCGTTTGATAGCGAACGCAAGTAAGGAAATTACCTTACTTTTGAGTTGCCAAGATTTTAAGCTTGTAACGTGTCTACAGTTTATTATATCATTGGCCCAAACCAACTGAAAACATGATCGTCTATCGCGGTTTAAATTGACCGAATCTCTCATACGTTTAGTATACGAGACATGGACTCGTTCAATTCCCCCTGTGTCCACTGCATAATCATTGTGTTTTTCTCGCTCAGATGAATGCATTAGTCGTTTGTGTAGCGCCAGAGCAGCCCGTATAATAAATAATATACGAAAGCGATTCCAACCCAGCAATAAAACAACCGTCAATACAAATTAAAGGGCGACAATCATAGACGTACTGTAAATATAGACTAGTCACTAAAAAACAAATCTAATTCTACTGTCTTCTATTACGTACCTACTAAATGTATTTGTCAGAAAGAGATAGAAATTATTTTCATTACCACGTATAAGAAAGGACAATAAAACATCATTTTGGAGAACGAATGCGTATGAAGTTGTAGCCAATCGCGGTTGTTTTGTCTTAACAATTTAAAAAATCCAACTTGAAATATGTCCGTTTGTTGTGTTAATCGTTGTAATGCTTCATCACGTAATAAAAAAGTAACCCATAAAAACCAAGTTTTTAGAATACTCCCTTTCTTTGTAAAATATAACAATAATTAAAGACGAATTAAAACATATAACATAACACTAAACTTACAGAAATTTAATATATTTCTAAAATGTCAGATGTTTTGAGATGTCAAGATTTTTATAGATTCAATTATCATCAATATCGTACCTTATGAATTTCCAGCGTCAAATGATTTAGTCAGAATCAGATTTGAGTAATGTAGAATTCTTCAAAACTAAGCAGAAATCTAAAAGAAATAAATTATTATTTGATTTTTTCCCAAAAAACCCAATTTTGCTGTCATCTGTGAACCAATTGTTTTGTAAATTTTCGAAATTCGTAGTGATGTACCTATTATGCCGACGGAGTAATTCAAATTTAGAAAATATTCCGCGACGTTATCGGGCCGCTATGCTAGTAATCAAACTTTTCTAATGATTCCAATTTGAAAAAACCAATAAAATTTCTAAAAATCCGAAATTATGCTGTAATTATTAATTTTTTTTAACGAAATTTTGATAGATCATCTTGATCGTCGCCACGAGTCAGCTTGCCAAGTTTCAACTCGATTGGATCACGGGAAAAGGGTAAAAATCGATCCAAAGTTTTATATATTATATTCCATTTTTGTATGCGTTATGTTTACGCGGTTTCGCTTTACGCGAAATTTTCCGGACCGTACCCACGTCGTGTTTAATTTATGGACATAATTTTAACCACTGTACATATTTTATAATTACCGACCTTCCGTCTGGGTTGGAGCACGCAAAGTGTTAACACTAATTGAAACATTACGTGTCCTTCAAGGCATCCCTAATTCGTTCTTGTTTTTTATCGTTTACTTTAGTTGCATGTCTGTAGAACACGAAATATTTAAGTGTGCAAAGAGAGGAAATTCGTCACTAATGTAAATAAGGACTAATTAGAAAATGTGTAGAGGTGGGCAACACGCGACCTACTCCCACCCTGTCATGTACATTGCAAGCACGATATGTGTTAAATTTCGATTATGTATACATTAACTAGTATATGTATGCACTAAATATGAGTTGTACTAGTTAAATGTATCTATACATTATCGACATATACACATTCGGCCCGATTCTGAAAATAACAATGTCTGGATCTTTAAGATCTTTATCCCAACACTTAATAGACGATAATAAAAATTAAAAATGTCCAGAGCGGATTTTGTAATTCTACGGCTCAAATACACTGTATTAAAAGATGATATAAGAAAGATTGTTTCTTACAAACGTATTAATTTCTTCATCCACAGCGTCCAGATGAAATATCATGGCTAAACTTGTCATGACCGTGTTCGGCGTTACAATTCAAATCTTCCCATCTTGACATTTTTTGACAGATATGTCTGGATCTTTAAGATCTTTATCCCAACACTTAATAGACGATAATAAAAATTAAAAATAAACGAGACATAGCTTTACGTCGGTGTTTGTTTCTGTAAGTTTCTATATGAGATAGATATAGAGGGAGGGAAAAATATGTAAATTGTTATCTGTTAAATGTCAAGATGGGAAGATTTGAATTACAAAATCCGCTCTGGACATTTTTAATTTTTATTATCGTCTATTAAGTGTTGGGTTAAAGATCTTAAAGATTCAGACATTGTTAATTTCAGAATACGGATGATTGTCTGTAATATAATGTAAGTAAGTCTGTAATATATACAAAATAAAATGAATTATTAAGTTGGTGCAGAATAATCCTGTTTAAAGTTGAGTAGCTTGTTGGTCTTGTGGTTAGGACTCTTGCCTCGTGATCCAAAGGTTGCGGCTTCGAATCTCACTCGAGACCAGCAAGTCAGTCCTATTTTCATAGCACAAGCGTTTAGCTTAGTTTGAAAATAGTAAGAATATTGATGTGACACGTATTCCGTGTTCACAACTCTATTAAAAAAAAATTATATTACCGCATAACCAAAAACGAAAAGAAATTAAAAACATATTGTTACGAGATTCTAAAACGATAAAAACTGCACATAAAAGAGGATTTAGGAATGCTCTGGACGTTTCAGAATAAATGAGAAACACGTAGAAATCGATAGAATACTCGAAAATATACGAGAAGATTCCAGAAGCTTGTAGTAAAATTTTGGGGGAGTCTTCTTCGTTAAACTTCCAATAAAAAATATTTTTCACAATCTAGGTGAAATTTCGACACTATATATATGTGGGGTATAAAAGCAAAGGCAGCAATATCCAAGAAAAAATGCAGCCATCTAGGATTACTAATTGACAATATACTGAATTCGAGATTTTATAGGAAACATGTTTTTGGAAGGGATAGATACATAAAATCTAGAATTCAGTGCATTTAAAATTAGTAATCCTCGGTGACTGCATTCGAAACATTTTTTATTTTTTTTGGATACTGCTGCCTTTGCTTTTACACCCCACAATTTTTAAATGCCGAAATGTTAATTAAAAAACAAAACTATAATAATATGTAACACGCAGTGATGAAAATGTTGAAAAGAGAAGAATTTGTGCTTTTTGTAAATATAGAAACATCGTATGGCGAAGTAACGATGTCGAATAATTTTATTTTATGTGTTTATGAGTTAAAAATAATAATACCTTTATTTTTTTTTTGTTACTTAAAAGATTTTTAAGACTGTTGATTATGATCTCAATAAAAGTAGAGTTAGAATGATTTTTGTAACCTTTAAATAAGAAATAAAAATAAAAAATGCATTTTTTTCTTATTTTTCCTGTAAAAAAATAAAATATTTCTAAAAAAAATGCTAAAATCTAAATAAAACGATTAAAAGTACATCTCATGAGAATTAGATTTGTGTGAGTCGAATCGACTAATTAAAAGCCACAACGTATAAAAAATAACAAATGTCTTCTAGGGTTAAATAAACTATTAGCATTCATGGAAACTCACACTCTATACCTATAAAACTCAATGTCTGTCTATCTGTCTGTCTGTCTGTCTGTTCTCTATACAAATCCACACCGTTTGTCCGATTCGATTCAAATTTTGCATACTTATGCTTTGGGACCCGGCGGGTAACATAGGCGATGTTTCCCCCCTATTCTCATACCCCTTCCCCTGACATATTTTCGATGCAAATCTGTACCGTTTGACCGATCGGACTAAAAATTTGAAAACTTATTCTTTAGGACTCAGCAGGCAGGTAACATAGGCGATATTTCCCCCTATTCTCATACCCCTTCCCCTCCGCCTGACATATTTTAGATGTAAATCTGTACCGTTTCACCGATCGGATTCAAAATTTGGAAACTTATTTTTAAGGTCTCGGCGGGTAACGTATACAACATTTCCTCCCTATTATTTTACCTCTTTCCTTCCCCCTGATATATTTTCAATGCAAATCTGTACCGTTCGACCAATCGGACTCAAAATTTGGAAACTTATTCGTTAGGACTCGGCGGATAACTCAAGTTACATTTTCCCCCTACTCTTTTACACCTTCCCCTCCCCCTAATATATTTTCGATGCAAATCTATACCGTTCGACCGATCGGACTCAAAATTATTATTCCTTAGGACCCCGCGGGTAACAAAAGTGACATTTCCTCCCTCCCATTTTACCTTTTACCCTCCCCCTGATATATTTTTGATGCAAATCTATACCGTTCGAATCAAACCTTTGTTTACCCCCACAAATTTATTTTCAACTTAATCCTTAACCCGTGCAACGCCGGGTACGAACAGATTTTTATATATGTCGAAGAAGTGTATGTATTTTTTACATTTTTGGCATATTTTATTATGCTATCGTAATATTTTAAAACACGATTTCAGCGGTTTAATTCAAACAGAATTATATCTGTGCGGTTAAATTTTTTATCATTCTGATTACCTCGGACAAGCGGCGATTACTATAATAAAACTGTTGTGTATGCGTTTGTGCATATGCAGTTGATTGCAATACTCGTGCAACAAATAATAATAAGTTGATAATAACTGCATATTTCAATGTTGGTAGATAATACTCGGCAGTGGCGTGCACTGGGCATTTATTTAGATTAATATTCTAATTTTGATTTAACTTAATCGGCGGTTATTGAACAAATGACATTTAATTGATTAATACATATACACATTCATACATGTAAATATAGGATAATATGTAGCAAGCCTCTCAGCCACTATTTACTTCGCTAGATATATAGAAATGCCTGTTCTGAGGTAGGTACTCTTTTTCTAATCATTTTTAACACCTTAATTCGATATCCATATTTCATTTGCAATAAAGTTGGTACATAAAATAAAAATCATGAATAAAAAATATAAAAGTATCATCTAGATGCAACAAAAATGGAAATAAATGCAGATGATAGTTTTAAATTTCATATCGAAACAGCGTCTTTCATATGGATAAACAAAAGAAATGGGAAGCTGAAATAAAAGTATAAAAATTTAGAATAAAAAGAAATGCAAAGTATGAAACAAGAAAGAAAACAAAATGTACCAGATGTTATATAGACCCTTTTTTAAATACGCCTTCAATTCAGTAATTGTGTTCTTGAAAAAACTTATTAAAAAAATTGTTAATAGATTTATTTACAAAAAGTTATGCGGCATTTTTTATTGTATTTAGTGCGCGCCTCTGCTCCTTAGACATTACACGCAGCCTTGACGATGCTGACACGGAATAAGGGGTCAAGTAAAACAACAGCTACTGCAAAAATGTTGAGATTTTTTTATTTTATGTATTTCAAAAATGTTAAGAAATGTTCCTCTGTAAGTTCCCCAAAAAGGACTAAAAAATAGTAATTGTTTATAACTGGGTGACGTTCCACTTGCTATAATCAGTTTAATGAGGGATATGGGTATCATTTCAGACTCCAAACTCACTTTTAGAGACCACACACAAGTATCTTGGAATATTCATTAGTTATTTTGTCACCTTGTTATACAACACTTGTTGCAAAAATCGAAAGAGAGTTGAAAAAGTTTCTACGTGTTTTATCCTACGAAGCTGGTCAATACAGTAATTTCAAGTTGCGAGAATCGTTTTGCCCTTTTCAAAATGCAGAAATTCGAGTCCCGACAGAAAATATCCAATTTTGTTGTGATATACAAGATTCTCGTGGAGCTATTGATTCTCTTCCACAACCAGCCACAACCACCCACCGGTGGTTATGGTGGTGGATAGCCCTTGGTGTCACATCGAAAAGATGCGAGTTTGGTGGGGGTGGCTGTGCGTGGGTGGGAGTGGGTGACGAAAATGTGCTTTCTAGCACATTGTTTTCTTATGGGAAGGCCACAAATGCTTCAGATTGTTCAAAATAGGCGCGCCGACTGTGTCGGTGAGTCTAAAACGTTCCGGAAAAACCTTCTCTAGAAAGTTCTGGAAGGAGAAGGTTCTATAAAATTCCCGAAAGTTCTATAAGGTTCTAAACTGAGTGGCGGAATGTGTCGGTGTGTCTAGAAGGTTAATGTACATTCGATAAATTTCTTGATAGTTCTGGAAGGAGAATATTCTAGAAGGTTCGCGAAAGTTCTAAGACGATCCAAACAGTGTACTAAAAATCTACGCGTGCGAAGCCGCGCGGGCACAGCTAGTAATAATATAAACTAGAAAGCAATAGCACAAGTTTAGTAAAGCATAATATAATAAAAATTGTACAAAACAGTTTGTTATCTCACTCCAGCAGCAACTGAAATACACTCCACTTATTTAAGTAGTTTAAGTCAATTGACGAATACTAGTAGTCTTTAAATAATATTATTTAAATAATAATATTAATAAATTAATAATAATTAATTAGTAATAATAATAAATAATATTTAAATATGTTATTAAACTGGTAACCATCGGTGACTGCAATTGAAACATTTTTCATTGTTTTTTGATATTGCTGCCTTTGCTTTTATAGATACCCTACATAGGTATGTCGTATTCTTCCGAATTATTTTAACATGTACACTAGAATACGCATGAAAATTATATTATTTTAGTAATATTTTTATATATATTTTCTGAGAACACAATTCCTGTTTTTTTCCACAGGGGGATAAATATCACTATGTGGTTAAAATCCAGTAATTTCGTTCTGAGAGCGTACATAATTCTTTCAGGCACTCCCAACTATTATAGTACTCAATTTTAATTCCATTTCTTGTATGCCACATACTGAATAAGTAATAGTAAATAAGTTTTTTCTTTTCTAGCAGTAAGTTGTTTTGTAAGATAATAATTTTTCTGTGTAAAGCGCCAAAACGGCGCTATATAAATTATCATTATTATTATTATTACATATAAAATGTACATAGTTTAATATTGTTTTAATCAATGAATTTTTTATATTGTTTGTCTTTATTAGGCTCACGAAACTGGAACCATTTTTTTTTACTTACGGTGTCCTTTTTCTACACGGCTTCTTCGCGAATCAATATACCGTGTAAATGGAAAATTATGTGTATGTAAGTGTGAAGTATACACATACATAGTGGGGCGGGTATGCGAGTATGCTTAAGTGTATAGCGTCTGTCGGCGTCCGTCATTCTTGCTCAGACCGTCTTCGCAGACTCAGTGGTAGCTGAACCTCGTAAAATGTAAAGATAAACCATAGAACAAGGTTCTGTGATACAAACCAACCCAAGTTGTACACTGAAGGTCGCCATTTTATTAAATGGGAAAAAAATCTTCAGTTAAGAGTGTAACGTGAAATACCGTGTTTTGTTTTCAAGTTCATCTAACATAACATTTTGTCGAAGAGAGCTATCGTAAAGGTATTTTTTATTTTATTTTTTTTATCAATATTTTTGATACATGGAAGCAGTGTAATTACAAATACAGGGTGTCTCGTAGCTAGTAGCGAAAACTTTACAGGTGGTTTCCAGCCTTGATAATCAGTCGTGCCAATAAATCGGCGTTTATTAACTCAGCAACTTTTATAACAGCTTGCATCAAATCATAATTAATGTTAAGAATATTTGCAGAGTTTATGAATAAGATAGCAACAAATACAATATACAATTTTTTGTATGCAGGCCTTTATCGTTACCTACCTCGCTAGGTACATGAAAATACCTGTTCTGAGGTAAGTAGCCATTCCATTAGGGAGATATCATCGGTATATATATAATTAAGCCTATGTGCCGTTTTAGTACATTCTGAGATAAACGAATGAAACTGTTTTAAAAAATAATTGCACAGACTAGATTAATAAAAAATATTTTAAATAATTACTAGGCAGACTTTCCAGATGAACGGCAATGTTTTTTTTAGTATATCCCCATTATTTATATGAAAATTGACAAATTGATTCATTCATCTGAGAATGTATTAAACGGCACGTTTGCTTGACGATATGCAATATCAAAGTTAATTTTTTTTTTTTTTCTGAATTATTTTTGCAAAATCGTAACCTTACATAACCTAACCTAATTATTACAGTAACTTAAAAAATCTTTCGCTTCAATACAACTCAAATAAAGTGATTAAAACCTTAAAATATTTTTTGTCAATTTCAGAAGTATTGAAAAAAAAAATCAAACCTCGATATTGCATATCTCCGTAATTAATGATATTAGGTTATGGTTGCTTGAACACTTTCGACTCTGTCAGGGCAGGAATCCACCTGTCAGAGCCATTATGATGTAGTTTTTAGTTCATCATTTAATGTTTTCATTTAATTTTTTTCCAGATAAATATTATTAAGGTTGGACATTCACTGCAAATGCATATTTCAAATGCATGTTTATTCGAAAATATGGGGCTTTATTTATGTATATCATATGTACATACTAGACTACATTTTTAGGACAATAACTTAGGTATAACCTTTGTTAATATTATATAAAAGTAATAAAGTGGACATTATTTACAATAATTAAGAAAATATAAGCATTAATAGACAGACCGCAGCCAAAAAAATCCTTTTCAGTGTGTTAGAAATCAACAATAGTTATTGAATACTTATATGTACGCAGAATATGTTTTAATAATAATTTTTTTTTTTTTTTTTAAATTTGCAATAAATTTTTACGTGTTTTGAGGATTTTAAAACGCTTTTTATTCATATAAAGAGATGATTTTAAACTATTTATTCTCGCATTTACAACCTTCGACCACTATTTAAAAGTTTTTTTTATTAAAAACACGTTAATTATTATTTAAAATTAAAAATTCCAAAGTATGAAAAATGTCAACAAATGGCGCAGTTTTAAAATCAACCTGATTTTAAAACTGCGTCATTTCAAAACATTGTAAATGAATTTTTTGGCCACAGCCTGTCGATTTATGCTTATTTTCTTAATTATGTAATAATGTTCAGATTATTTATTTATTTATCAATGGTTCACAAACAATGAAAAACACATAAGTAATATGATTTAAGTAAAACAATTATAATACAATAAGTTCAAATGCTTTTCATCACTTAAATGTGAACAAATTATTACTTTTATATAAAAACAAAAATTCTTTCTAAATTATTGGCCTAAAAAATGTAGTCTATCATTAACATTCTGATTTTCAAAAAAAACGCCGAAATATGCATTTGCACCAAACGCATGTGTACCATCGGCAATTAGCCTGACCACACTTTTTAAATATTTTGAAAAATGTGTACATTTGTATATATATTAAATATATTAAACAATTTAAAAATTTTAATACATAGTAAACAATTTAATGCTCGTTCTTTTACCAATCGTCGATACAATAAATTCTCAAATAACGGTTATTGTGAAACCGTTTAAAATAACTGTTTTGACCGTCACTAACGAGCATCCCCGATTTTCCTGTCTATTTCACCCCCTGTTCGTTAATTAATGATCGTAATTTTTGTTATTAATTACGAACATTAATTAATGATTATAATAAAAAATAATATTAAGAATATACATTATGAATATAAAGTGTCAAATGTTATTTTGAATATAAAGTGTCAAAGGTGATGAGATTAGGTCTTTAAAAGGCAGTTATTTTTCCAATTATGTGTTTAGTAACATTTTAACCGCAATAAACACATATGGTAATTACCAATTACTAATTAATTGTAATACGCGTTCGCGATTTCGTCCGTTTCATTTTACACTAGCTGTGACCCGTCAAAAATGACGGTACTTTTCCATGCCAGTTCCCAAAGAATAACTATTTACTTATTTATAGCCGACACCCATGAAATAGTAATGACGACTTTTATCAAAATATTTGAACATGTTACTATTTTAAAACGTAGCGATTATGCTGGGCGCAACATGAAATGGTTCGCGTCTTTGCTAAGCCCTCGTATATTAAACAGGGTTATTTGGAAAATATTAGTAACTTCCCAGGACTATATTCCTGCCTTGATTATGAGTCGAAAATGTTCAAGCTATCATGACCTTATATCAATAGTTATGGAGATATGCGACATCAAAATTTGCATTTTTTGCATCAGTAGGTACCTACTGATCTTCATTTGCATACATATGCAGGGTACCTCATAGCTAGTAACAAAAGCATAACAGGTGGATTCCTGGCTTGATAATGAGTCGAAAATGTTCGAGCAACCATGACCTAATCAATAGTTGAAAATAGTTTTTTTTTATAAGGTTTTTATCATTTTGTTTGAATTGTATTGAAGCGAATGAATATTTCATAATCGATATAAATTACTCTAATGATAGTTTAACTTTTTGCAAAAAACAAGTCAGAAATATTAAGAAAAAACTGCAAACTTTCATATTGCATATCTCCATAACTATTGATATTAATTAGGTCATGGTTGCTTGAATATTTTCGAATTATCATCGAGGCAGGAATCCACCTGTGACGTTTTTGCTACCAGCTATGAGACACCCCGATACGGCAGCTCTCGCAGTCCAATGGACATGATACTGACTTCTCATACCGGGATTTCCGGGTTCGTTTCGCTACAAGATCGCGTGTACTCATATGATTTTTTCAAGTATGGATATTTTTGTGATGTGTTTCGCTATGGTTATTAGGCTACATTGCTTGTTGTAGCATTAAAAATTAAAATAAAATAAATATTATTACCAATTTTTTGTGAACACCAATTATAAAAATTCCATTAAGGCGATCGTCTAGCAGAATGAGCAAATTTCACCATTTTTTCTCATATCTTCTCTTGCGTTTTTTATTACATTTTTGTATGGAAATATCTCATTTTAAAATTTATTCATTAGGTTACATATATTTTAAATACGAATATCTTATTAAAATGTCACAAACTAAATTATATAATTTATTAATAAATTACCAAACCTTCGATGTTTTAAAAATGAAGAAAATTGCTCCACTTTATGGGCCTTTTATTACTGAACGGCGTGTTGAGATGTCTTTTTTATTCAATAATATTATAAAGTAAACGTTTATCTTAAATTTGTTATAATTATTGCAAAATCTGTTAATACGTTTACATGCAATTTATGTTTTAAAAAATACGGTTTTTTAAATTTTTTTTTTGTGGGTCTTTTTCAACTCTTTTTACATGGTTGACAACTTTTTTACTTCAATATTCAAAAGAATAGATATAATAATTTTACAATAAAAACAAAAAAAAATCAAAATCTTTGTCGATATTCCTGATTTTAGATATTTAATCAAGACTCAACGTATTTATGACACAATATGCAGTGCCTTGATTAAATAGCTAAAATCTGAAATCGAGAATAATTTTTTGATTTTTTTTGTATTAATTTTAAAATAAAAATGTCTATTCCTTTAATTTATTAAAGAAAAAAAGTTATAAACTATATTAAAAGGATCGAAAAAAACACACAAAAAATAAAAATAATTTAAAAAACAGTATTTTTTAAAACATAAATTGCATGTAAACGTATTAACAGATTTTTCTATAATTGTAACAAATTTAAGATAATCGTTAACTTTGTAATATCATTGAATAAAAAAGACATCTCACACGCCGTTCAGTCATAAAAGGCGCACAAAGTGGAGCAATTTTCTTCATTTTTAAAACATCGGAGGTTTGGTAATTTATTAATAAATTATATAATTTAGTTTGTGACATTTTAATAAGATATTCGTATTTAAAATATATGTAACCTAATGAATAAATTTTAAAATGAGATATTTCCATACAAAAATGTAATAAAAAACGCAAGAGAAGATATGAGAAAAAATGGTGAAATTTGCTCATTCTGCTAGACGATCGCCTTAATAACATAATAAATTGTGCATTCTTAAAATTTCATCAAACATAGCAACTTAATAACCCCCAATTAAATGAACATTCGTTTTATAAATACGAAAATGTTATCGCATATGTATGACCTTTAAGTCATAACATTATATATGCGTTTTTCGGAATCAAAAGCTGTGAATATATAATATTATTAAAAATAATACTAATTATAAATTTCTCTTCAGATAATATCGTGTTTTGTCAACTAGTCCAAACCACTGATATATTTTGTTGTAATTAAATATTTTAATAGAAATTGATATTAATTTTTGATTAAAGCAATTAAAAAAGCAGTTTTATCTCATTCATACAAAGTTATGAAAAATGAATAGAGATAGATAAAAAATACGTGCGTTTGAATGCGATTAGCATTCAAAGCGAAATTCTTATTATTTGTAATTTGTCATTGAAAACAAATTATTAATTATGTTATGTAATATAAATAATATTATATCTAAATAAAAACAATATATTAAAAATGAGTAAAAAGGAGAAAATATTTTAAAGATGGTCTAATAATAATAAAAATAGTAAATAGATGTGCTTAGCGTTAAGCCTTTATTCTTGAAGACTTGCATAAAGTGCTCGCTAAGCGACTTCATAATTCCAGTTGTATCGTTCCACCCAGTTGTTACCTATACTGCAGTGGCGTGCAGCGCATACAAGCAAAAAAGCTGTGCATTAGTAAAGATTCTGGGAAACAAATATTAATTAAATAATCCTTATCTTAAGAAAAAGTTGATTTAAAATTCTAGCCGTAATTCGTCCTACGGCTAGAAGTTTTATTTCTGACGTTTTTGTTTAACGTGACGTATCTGTTTTTTCCGATTTAAAATTCTAGCCGTAATTCGTCCTACGGCTAGAAGTTTTGTTTCCGACTTTTCTGTGCCTAACTTCATGTCAATTTATCTCGCCCAACAAATTTGTTCCATAGATATAGTCAAGTCGAGAAAAAAACTATTTAATGCTGCGAGTTTAGTGTAATAGACAAGTAAATTTAGCGTGCTTCTTCGAAAGGTCCTATGCCAGGCGAGAACTGCGCGCACGTCATTGCAGAAATGTTATTTTTTACAAATTACACCCAAAAATTTCGGTGTAAATTCTATTTGTCTTTTCTATGGTGAATGTAAATACTTTGTGGTCTATATTCTGTGGTAAATACCATCTGTCATTTCATTACATATAATGATATCATAAAATGTTTGATTTATTTTTGTGAAAAGAAACGTATATCTGAAATTAGTATTGTTCCCGATTTAATTATATATAAATCGTCTTCGAAATATATTGAAATTTTTTGCCGTGTTAGTTATATCTATATAAAATATTTATTTATTTAGGAAATATTGTTTACAATACTTCTTTTATAGTGCAGTTATTTTTGTGGATTGAAGCTACTCAAAATAGTACATCATATACAGTTAAAAAAAAAATTAAAAATGTATATACCCTTATAGGTATGTGCGTATATATAATTTTTAATATAGGTGTATAGTCAGTCGGTCACAGCATAACCTAAGTTTATACCCACTGCACGCCACTGCTAAACTGGTAACGTGGCGCCGATAATCTGCCACCACTGGTAATTCGATACATTGTAAAATATCAATGTAGAAGCCATTGAACTGTATTTCAACAGTGGCGTAACGTGGGAAATATATTTGTTGCTACCCAAAATTTTAATATAGGAATGTTTAAAGGTAAGCATTTTATATGCATTGGCCACTAAGTCCGTATTATAAAAGTGTTGATGTATCTGTTGTTAGCTTTTCCCAAAAACAAAAATATGATGAGTTTTCGGTTCCTGTTTATAATTTACTAGCTTACCCGCACATACTTTTATATTATATGAACAGCCTTTGTCCATCCTGAAAGTCCATTCTAAATATTGGTGAAAGAATTTTTGAAATCGGATGCGTAGTTTCGGAGATACCTCCTACATCCAAACTTACAAACTTTACCTATTTATATATTAGTATGGATTTATCAACTTTTTACATACCTACCACAGTAGAACCTCGTTAATTTGAAATTCATTGGACCCAAAAAAACATTTCGAATTACGCGGAATCCCGTTGATTCGAAATTCAAGATTAAAAAAAAATTGCTTTGCGATTGCGAAATACGCCAAAAATTTTAAAAAACCTGTGTATTTTTGCATATTTCAAGAAATCATTTCGAAAACGATGTTTTTATTTTGCTAATACAAAGATCGCGACATTAACATATACTAATAAATAAAGTACCTAATGTCCCTTGCGAAAAAATATAAATATTTTTTTCAATTTGGCCAATTTCAAAAAAAATCGAATTAGGTATGTGAATTAAAGATTTATGGTGCAAGGGGCTAAAAATGATTTTGAATTACGAGTTACCGGGGTTTTCGATTTATCGGGATTAGTCTACCGTGCAATTAACATTTTGGGACTTATTACAAATGCGGGTTTGTTGCCGATTGGAAATTTCTTACAACTAACCGCACAGTTTAGGGAACAATTGAAATCTCTCTCTCTTCGTTCGTTCGAAATTCAAGCTTCATTCCAGGAGACTTCTGATAATACTAATACGTTACTGGAAAGTTATTCCTGGTACCCACCGCTTACCCAGGACCGTTCTAATAGCAAAAGCTCCCAGATCGGTCCTACTCAATCGTCCCCAGGTTGACATTTTTTCAACTAACAAACACTACCGCGCCGCTCCGCACCGGTCGTATAATAGAAATGGCACGGCCGCTAGAACAAAGTCATTAACTGTCCCTGCCTTGAGACAGACGTCTTTATTAAATTAAATTAAATTTTCGTAGCACAAGTGTAAAAATATTGAAGCGAGAATATCTATGTACTTCTTTCTTACATTTTTACTCCCTTTATATTAATTAACTCGTGGCGTCTGCTTGCTTGACGAAAAAACTTTGGATCGATTTTTAACCCTTTTCCCGTGATCCAAACGAGCTGAAACTTGGCAAGCAGACTCGTGGCGACGATCAAGAAGATCTTTCAAATTTTCGTTAAAAAAACTAATAATTATAATATAATTTCGGATTTTTAGAAATTTTATTGTTTTTTTCAAATTGGAATCATTAGAAAAGTTTGATTACGGCGGCCCGATAACATCGCGGAAAATTTTCTAAATTTCAATTACTCCGTCGGTATACATAATAGATAATTCACTACGAATATCGAAAATCTAAATTGACTGACAAATGTTTTTAGAATTTAATCTTCAAAGCATGAAGTGTCTTATCAAAGCTCAAAACATCTGACATTTTAGAAATATATTAAATTACCGTAAGTTTAGTGTTATGTTATATGTTTTAATTCGTCTTTAATTGTTGTTATATTTTACAAAGAAAGGGTGTATAATAAAAACTTGGTTTTTATGGGTTATTTTTTATTTTATATTCCGCTTCAATCTACCCCGCTTTAAGCGCCACTTATTGTTCCTCGGCTGTTGAGAACCGCTGTTTTAATAAATCCGTAAATATTTTGCTGCTCAAAGGTACGTGGATTTATGACGAAACATTTATGACAGAACAATATGCGTTATCCACGATTTCATCTTCCCCTTATCTGTACGTGACTTCGCGGTGTTACGATTGCTCGTTAACACTGATTAATATTTAATATGCGTTAATCTGCACGATCTTCGGCACAGTGATCGAATTCACGGTGACGTCATTCATCATTCAACATTGTTCCAAACGGAAACATTGCACGCGCGTAAAGTTCCACGTCACCGGTTCCAAAGTGTTGGGATGACAAGTATGACAACCCTTAGCAATAGGATAATTTCACATTTTTTTTAATAGAAATATCTTAACTTTGGTTTAGAAAATACGTTTATGTAAAAGATTTTCTTTTAAAATGTTATTAACATTAAAAAACGATTTTGAAAATCACGATTTTAAACTCGCACCAAAACGCTTATTTTCGCAAGTTTGCCATGTTTTTTTATGTCATCTGACGTGTAACTCGTAACAGCAAGTTCGCGTATTTAGATGTTAGTTCGTTTTTTTTTACAAAAAAAGCCGGCTTTTTTACTTCCTTTCTTTTAACTCATGGCGTCTGCTTGCTTGCCGGCTTGCCATCAATAAAAACTTTGGATCGATTTTTGACCCTTTTCCCGTGATCTAATCAAACTGAAACTTGGTAAGTAGACTCGTGGCGACGATCACGAAGATCTATCAAATTTTCGTTAAAAAATTTAATAATTATAGTATAATTTCGGATTTTCAGAAATTTTATTGGTTTTTCAAATTGGAATCATTAGAAAAGTTTGATTACTAGCATAGCGGCCCGATAACGTCGCGGAATATTTTCTAAATTTGAATTACTCCGTCGGTATGCATAATAGGTACTTCACTACGAATGTCGAAAATCTAAATTGACTGACAAATATTTTTAGAATTTAATCTTCAAAGCATGAAGTGTCTTATCAAAGCTCAAAACATCTGACATTTTAGAAATATATTAAATTACTCTAAGTTTAGTGTTATGTTATATGTTTTAATTCATCTTTAATTGTTGTTATATTTTACAAAGAAAGGGAGTATAATAAAAACTTGGTTTTTATGGGTTACTTTTTTGTATAGTGTGTCCATAATGTCAGGGAAAAAGTTTTGTAGATATTATATGGTGCCCAAATGTAGAAAACTGAAAAATGAATCTAACATTGAAGCGTCAATTTTCGGTAAGTTATCGGATTTTCCTTGTGAAAATC
Organism: Agrypnia vestita; assembly: GCA_016648135.1. Taxonomy (NCBI): domain Eukaryota; kingdom Metazoa; phylum Arthropoda; class Insecta; order Trichoptera; family Phryganeidae; genus Agrypnia; species Agrypnia vestita. Next base: position 96,686 of record JADDOH010012019.1, read on the forward strand.
TATCCTCCATTATTTTAAATGTCTTCTAAGATAGTTATTTTATTAAAATAGGTCACATACACAAGAAAATCCATTAAAAAAACATGCAAACACCAGTAAAAACAAAGCGAGACGAACGGTTACCATAGAAACGAAACAAATTACAGCGACAAACGCCATAGATCACGTTGGTTTGTCTATAATTCTAGCCAAAGAACGTCATGACCAATCACATCGCGTTTTAAGGATTCGTATTTTTTAAGATTTTTATTATAAAAATTATGAATGAAAACATTATCCCACACCATCCGTACTGAGTTACAAAATATTATTTTTTTCTGAATCTTCTTCATATATTTTCATAGATATCTGTAAAATGTGAAATTACCCTATTATTTAGTTTTAAGTAACGTTTGGGTCTATTCTTGGTATGCGTTATCTTAACAACATCATACATCAATTTTTACGTGAATTAATTTATGTTGTTTATCCCTTTATCTAAATTAATATGTTTTTTTATTCAATGCTTTACTATACATTCGTAAGGTTTAATTTTACTGTGCCTGTCTCACTAGAAAGCTCTGTATTGAGACAGGCAAAGTTTACAATTATAATTTATTAAGGATAAATTATAGAAGTCTCACAGAGACGAAACTATTTATGTATGAGAAAAGTGAATGGAATCTCTTGTATACGATGGCTCAAGGCTTACGACCTGTTATGAGCTGGCTTAAGTGATCACTCTACACAATGCAACGTTCACCGATTCTATCGTAAGAACATCCACACATTATCAAAATTTTGAAAGTTCTATACATTTTTCGAATCATGAACATTTCACATATTGATCTCTGCTAGAGACATCTGTTGTTATTTTTTCTCGTTAACAAGTTAGTACATATATACAGATTTCGCAACTGGTAATGATACTTCTATATATAAACCACCTCTAATAAATAACCAAATCAATTTTCCATACAGCCCTTTGTTTAATTTAACTTTCACAAAAGATTTGGTAACACCCATTTTAGATCCCGTCCCCTCTCACTCTCTCTCCCTCGTAGATTCCCGATTGTTCTGTAGGCTAGTCAGTGCATGCTTGTCCTTGACGAGATTAACACGCATGTGATAAATATTGGTGAAAATTTAACAATACTATGGTCGCGGTGTATAATGTTTGAACACAGTAGTGTAGTGTTGGTCCTGACAAGAAGAAACGGGTACGCCTCGAAACCGGTAGACCTAAAGTCTGGTAGTGGTTTATACAAATTTAACTAACACTCTGTTAAAATAATTGTTTTTTTTAAATATTGAAACTAATTTATTGAAAATAAAAAACATACATTTTACATTGAATATTTAATACATTTTTTATACATGTTTAACTGTCCCCAGTAACTTGTGTTTGGGAACAGGAGTAAGATACATAATAGCATGAATGGATAAGTGTGAATAAGTTAATAATGGAACAGTGTAGAGAAATACAAACATCATAAGATAAATATTAGTTACTCAATATACTAATTATACTAATTATTTCCGAGTACCGTTATTTTTTATAATTCTTAACTATTTTTTATTTTAATTATGTATATTATATTTGTTTTATGTGTTTCTTGAATTTTGTATAGTGTTCTTCAGTTCTTATATTCATTGGTAAGTTATTGAAATATTTGACACTTAGATAAGTGTAATGGTGTTATGTGGCTGTTTTGTTATATTTAGGAATGTTTAAGCATCCTATTATTCGCTATGTATTCGCTAATGACATCAAAAATTATAAAACAATTCTTACAACAATTCAAGTTATGACGCGTTCGTCGTTGTCCAAAAAATTCCCAAGAGATATAGCGGATTCGCTTGGTAACCCGACAACTGGCAACAGATGCGAAGATAAGATAAAACTTTTTCATTTTTGAGGCGGATTCCAGGCATTGCAGCTGATCTGCATTGTGTATATTATCTCTCATTTTAGAATGCGATTGTTGTCATCTGTGGACCTTGAAGCCATGTATTCACTAGGGGACAAATCGCGAAACATTCCGCTCGGCATGTCGCATCAACATCTACGCTCATGTTTCGGGGACAATGACGCGGTCATTTGACGTGTACACGCCGGGACTCGCATATCTTGTCGCGGAAATGTCACCCGATGAGGTTATGATATCAGCTGCAGTATCTCAGTTGGCGAAAGCGGGGTTCCGCGCAATTTAAAATGTTTTTTTGGGTCGCAATTTCAAATTAACGAGGTTTTACTGTAGTAAATTGAATATTATTAAAAACAAGGTCCTTTTTGCAAATAATTAATGTTCTCCACACGTCGCGGAAATGTCGCCCTATGAGGTTATGATGACAACTGCGTATCTGTTTATGTTAATGAGTTTATCGAAACGTAAGAGGAGAAAAAAGAGGAGAATGCGAAATTATTTACTGCAAAGAGAAAGAAGGACGGACTTTCTATGCGATCTTCGATCGATACAGCTCGACGAGTTCAAGAACAATTTCGTTTCCCCACACTGTCATCTTGACAGATACAGCGCATGCGTATTCACTTGTAAACATACCACGTGGTACTGACGCTCCGCGTAATGTTGCAGTGAGCTCGCTCGGGTACCGTGCGCATGGCAACGTTGCCACGGCACGTAGAAATGCCGCGCTATGTTATGCGCGACGTCGCAACAACTTGCATCGAACGTGATTGATGGTAAGAATAGGATAGCAACACAGTACATTATCGCTGCCATCGACAATTATCACAATATTGAATGGTTGCATCAACTCCAGCTAGAGCCTCCAAATATTCGAATATCGAATAGTTAATGATAATATATTCGAATATTCCAATGTATTCGTAAAATTTTTAAGAAAGGAATAATTTACTTTGGATGATAAATACAGATAAATACATTCTATATATTATAAAAAAAACAAACATAATAATTGTAGAGAATTTATTTATTTTAATTTTTAAAAATATATGTTATAAAAGAACAACAAAACATATATTGAAAAATAATGTTGAATTTGGAAACACAAATTAAAAAAAAATACAAAAAAATATATTCCAATTTTGAAAATATACATATATAAAAACAATAAAAAATTAGATACAGACGAGTCAGTATTCTCTCGATAACTGACAAAATTTTAGATATGTTTATATTACTTTATATCTCACACCCCACGTGCAATTTAAAAAAAAATATTTTGTATATAACTTATGTTTTGTCGGCTCAAGTATTTATGAAAAAGCCGACTCCATCGTTGACCGTAACCGTAAGTGCTTATTGTAATAAAACTATAAAGATAAGCATGACTTTAAAAAAAGGCAAATGCAAAAGACGTCCGACAACTTATGGCGTTTATATACAGTCCATTGCAAATGACTTTCAGGGTTCGTAAACCTTTGTTTAGTTTGGAAAAATATTATAATATATCTATATAAATCTTATAATATAAATATGAGCGAATACTTTTTAAAGTATTCGAATAACGAATACTTAAAAACAGGCGAATATATTCGAGTTTCGAATATTCGAATATTCTAATTGGAGGCTCTAGCTCCAGCATGTCTCCATATAATGGTTCTTTCAATCTTCCTTGGATCATTAAGCTTTCCATGGTGTCCCTTTATATATTCAAAAAATCCTTTTGATGTGTAACATCTTTCCTCTCGCTTTCCTGCAATCTGTGGCAGTGATTTCGTGAAAAAGAACGGAAATAACAGGAAATAAGACGCGCGCAGTTTCATTTAACCAATGAGCGCGCGCGGAATACGCGCGATGGAAAAAAAATCACCGTTTATAAACAAATCAATGTCCAGCAAGTGCTGTCACAGCGAAGACGCACACTTCCAGCCGATGCTTCTGATTTTGTATACATGTTGCGAGGCTGGTGTCAAGCGTGTGGATGTTGTAATTTTGATATATTTTGGCGTATATCTTCGAAACTATCCAATAAATACTTAATTTTTTTTTACATTAATGTAAACAACGACTACCCTTAATGATTTAAATTCTCAAATTTTATGTAATCTATGTGATTATTTTTAAATATTTCAGTTTTCATACAATATGTATGGTGGCACACTACCGCCATCTATGAAAATAAATAAAAACATATAATTGACCAAACACATTTCTGTGTTTGGTCAATTCAATAAAATGTGTTTTCTTATAAAAGGATTTCATCTTTAAAAAGTATTTGAAAGATACGTATATTGTATCTAGTATTTCAGATACCATTCCAGAAAGTTATTTGTATCTGGTATTTGAAATGCTTGATTTTTAAAGTATCTTGCATTTTGTATTCCAGACACTTTGTATAGGGTATCTTGTACATCACTGGTAATAACATGTACAAATTGAATGTAAGTTTGACATTCATAGCTAAAAAACGGGTTTTTTTGAAAGATGGGTCATGCACTCGAAGTGCGATTATGCACGTGTTTTTAGCTGTATCAGTTGCATTCAACAATATTTACAATTTAGTTATCCAATTTATTTCACGCAACAACAACTCTTTTAGCAACAAGACAACATAGGAATTTCGCATTTAGTATATTTAAAAAATAGCATTTAATCTTGATGTCTGTTATAATTATAAATCATGAATTGTATTATCTCAATATAAGAATGTTACGCAATATTTCCATCGAGTTGATACATAATATATTGCTCCATATGTAGGCAACCATATGATAGCACGCATTTTTTTACGAAGTATTTAGTAACTTTCTACGAATTTTCGCTTACGGCGCCATTTTGTTCTACATTCGCTAAACGGGTTATGCGACAAGACATAAAACATGTCGTTGTCAATTTGCAATTATTATTTTTTTATTTTACTTATTGCACGCAGAAATTATTTGCAAGAAGAAACTCTTACGATTTCCCCTTTATTCTAGGATTGTTCTAGAGAAAACGCCTCATATTTTAGTGTATTTTTTGCGTTCAAGAAAAAGTATAAAACAGTATAAAAAACTAACCCATAAAAACCAAGTTTTTACAAAACTCCCATTCGCTTTGAATCAGGTTTCGTGCCTTTACAAGCGTCGGGCTTGTTACTCATAATATAAAATGATTCCAATTTGAAAAAAACATTAAAATTTCTAAAAATCCAAAATTATACTATAATTATGTATTCATTTTTTTAAAACGAAAATTTGTTAGATCATTTTTATCATCGCTACGAGTCTGCTTGCAATGTTTCAGCTCGATTTGATCACGGGAAAAGGGTTAAAAATCGATCCAAATTTTTTTCTTCAGACAAGCATGCAAGCAGACGCTACGAGTTAAAAGAAAGGGAGTAAAAACATAAATAGTATGAACATCCTAAAAAACAAGACAAATTAACTAAATTAAAAACCAAATATACTCAAAATAGTAAAGAAACAAATTTGTATTAACAAACAAAAGAAATAAAAATTCACCCTGAAACTACACATGTTACCCGTACTTTAGGTCAACCGCCTAGAGGTTTGTTTGACCCGTGAGAAAAATATATTTCTCTCTCATTTTTACTACCGTTGACTCTATATAAAAGAAGGAGATGGATGATAGACAGCAGAATGAGATGAAGATACCAAATTTAAACATTACCAATGTTGTGAAAATGGATTCGTTGATTGATGGTGTTTTAAGTGGGACTCCTTTTTTGAAGTGAAACTTCTTTCGGCACGTAAATTCAATCGGTCGAAGATCACCTCACACAAATTCGCGTTTCTTTTTCCTGTAAGGAAAAACGCACACCATAATAGTAGCTTTGTATACGGTAGGTAAATTTGTCGCGCCACCCTGTTTGTAACGAATCCAAGTTTGAATCCTGACAGAACAGAAAATATTTTTAAACGCTCTTATTTAGCTCCACTTGTTTGTCAGCTAGAAAGTTTGCAATTAATATTTGACCCACTTCACGACCAGCAATCGCTCTGAAATTTGGCAGAGGGAAGTATTCCGGATGGCAATAAAATAATCATTCATCAATTTTGCAAAATCAGTTTAATTATTCAAAAAATTGTATTTCCGGTGACATCTGTCGGTTTGTATTGTTATAAAAGTGAAGTTAGAGTTTTGAGATCAACAACATTTTCGACGCGATTCGATACATTACAAGATTTAATGTGGCGAAGTGTAAAATAATAGTATATTTTAGTAATAAAAAATGACTAAAATAGAGAAAATGATATTTTTAACAGACATGGTAATAAAAACGATCATAGTAAGTATTAGATAAATGGGTATGTCCACAGAGCATAAAATTATACAGAGTTGAACTAAACATCTTATTTAGGCGAAGGAACTGTGGCACAGAGGAAGTAATTCCCCCCTTTGGATGTTTTTTTCATTTTTTTAAATGTCGTTCCAAACCGAGTCTCTTCGAGTAAAAACGTCATCACCTATCCTAATTTTGAATGAATTAGGCTGGAATTACAACAACAACACTGAAGAAGACTAGCTACTGAGGCCCGAGCGCCCGAATGTGACGCATAAGAGCGCGGCTCATGTTACACGCGAGGATCGATATTGATTATTATTATGTCCCTTGATTTCTCACGGGTTTACTGCTAGTTTTGTAATAAAGCGCGAATTACTTACAGAGACATTATAATTTTTAAGAGTATTTAGTTTGACCTTTTCACAATTGTTTCATAATTTTAAGCTCGTAGTAATTCTTTTAGACAAGTCGAACGTAGTGGAACCAAACATGGAACCAAAACGCGAACCAGGAAATATCGGCTAGTTCATGTCTATATACATATTTTGGTAGTCTGTATATGTCAATAAATTTAAAAGCAAATCTTTCTTTATATACCATATCTCAATGCCGTTAATACTAATATTCAAACATATATTAAAAGGTGTATTAAAAGATTACTAGTGTTTGTCAAATTGGACTTAAATAATTGGATTCTATTTCAGTTGTTGACTAAGTGAGATAACTAATTGTTATGTAACATTTTTATTATATTATGATTTTCTAAACTTGTGTTATTGTTTTTCACTCAATATTATTAATATATATATATTTTTTAATTCTTATTATATCATATTCATCTTTATACAGGATTATTTGTACAACATTAATAACCTCGCAGGACTATATTCCTGCCTTGATTACGAGTCGAAAGTGTTCAAGCTATCATGACCTAATATCAATAGTTATGTAGATATGCAAAGTTTGCATTTTTTTTTCAATATTTCTGACTTTTTTTTTGTAAAACTTTGGACTATCATTACAGTATTTTATATCGATTACGAAAAATTCATCCGTTTCAATACAAGCTAAATAAAATGATAAAAACCCTGAAAAATTTCCAATGGGAATTCGAAGGTTTTTATTATTTTATTTTACTTGTATTAAAGGAAATGAATTTTTCATATTAGATATAAATTACTGTAATGATAGTCCAACGTTTTACAAAAAATAAGTCAGATATATTGAAAAAAAAAATGCAAACTTTGATGTCGCATATCTCCATGAATAGCTTGAATATTTTCGACTCATAATCAAGGCAGCAATATAGTCCTGCGAGGTTATTAATGTTTTCCAAATAACCTGTATATTTGTATTTTAAGTATTTGCTTTCCACTTTATGTTATTATTTTTTTCTGATTGCGTTTCTCGAGCAATCATTTAATTTTCATTTAAAGTATTCATTCTATAAATGTACACTTCACCCTATTGTTTGTAAAAGCCCTATAGGACGTTCTAAAATAAATAAATAAAATACCTTGTTGTTATTATTATTATTATTGATAATGGCAGGCAGCTTAAGCTGATAGGCCCATATCACTCTCTCTCATTTGAAATCCAGCCTATTCTTAAACTAGTTGACACTGGCTGCAGACACAACGCCCTCAGGCAAACTGTTCCACATATTGACCACTCTATTGCTTAATGCACGCTTTCTTGGGTTACACGAGAACCGAGACTTGTTCAACTTCAGGTGATGTCCTCGAAGGCCCACATTAGTGTTTAATGCAAACACATCTGTCATATTAGGAATATTGTAGTAGCCGATAGAATCTTGAACGTCTCGATGAGGTCACCTCTTGCTTGTCACTCCTTCTCTTCTCTTAATTTTCTTTCCCTTCCGTCAACAGATTGTTGTTCACATTTTTTGATATTGTAATTTTCTTCGCAGATTAAACGTGATACAAGATGTGCCCGATATGGCCCCTTCACATTGTGCTGTTCTACCTGCTGACGCTGGTGCCCGTGTGGGTGCTGTGCCAGAAGGCCCCCAGCCTGCTGGCCAACTTCGAGCCGTCCATGCTGACGGTGCACATGGACGCGACGCAAATGTTCAATCTGACGCTGCCCCAGCAGGCGTCTTTCCAGGAAGGAGACTCCGTCGAGCTCTACAGCGAGCGAACGCACATAGCGGACCTGAATATTAAAACGTTCACGCTGGAGGAAAAGGGGTTGGACGAGGGATGGCAGAAATTTGTGAACGTTTCCGGAAAATTTTTAGGTTCGTACTTGATTTTTCATTTGAGTCGAGTTTTTTTCTAAACACTTGCGCCGAAAGAGACAAAAAATGTATACCCTCTACATCAATAGAAATACCGTTGTAAAGTAGGCGCTGCACGGCTATTTGCTTGCTGCTTGTGTGGCCGGCTACGGTGGCTGTTTCGCGGCTGGTAGTGACCGCTGCGCGGCCATTGGGGTCTACAATCGGCTCTTGCCGATGGTAGATGCCAATGGCCGGCCCAACAATTTTTTATTTGTATCTCTCAAAACAAAACAATCACATTTTAAAGGGATATTCTAGCACTAAATTTAAAGAAAAATCTATTGAATACAATTTGTTTGTAAAACAATAATGAAAGGTCTCACAAAGTCGAAATACTAATTTTGCATTTTTGATTTTTGGGGACGAATTTCCTATGATGATATATTTGTTCTTTATGCCGTGTCGTCAAATTATTAAAGCTCTGGAAAATATAAAACAAAAATAAAGAAAATAAAGATAAACGATATCCGAAAAACGACATTCGGTATGTGAAGTTCTAACTTGAAAAGGTGTTGGTGTATAAATAATACTATGGTTGTAATGTGTAGTACTGTGTTGTGGTATTTACATACTAGTGTAGTGGTTGTCCTGCCGAAGAGACGGGTTACGTCTTGAAACCGGAAAAAAAGTATTTTTCAGTGGTTGTACAGGGTTATTTGGAAAACATTAATAACCCCGCAGGACTATATTCCTGCCTTGATTATGAGCCGAAAATGTTCAAGCAATGATATGGATATGCGACATCAAAGTTTGCATTTTTTTTTCAATATTTCTGACTTATTTTTTGTAAAACATTGGACTATCATTACATTAACTTATATTGAATACTTAAAATCCATTACCTTTAATACAATTTAATACAAGTCAAATAGGTAATAAAAACCTTTGAATTCCAATTGGAAAACATTCCAGTTGGAACTCCTGCAGGGTTTTTTATCATTTTATTTAACTTGTAGCTGTAAACCTGTCAAAAATGACATGTCGGTTCTTTATTAAGTATTTATTTATTTTATTTAAAAAAAAATTGGATAAAAAAATCTTAAAAATGAAATTCCATTTAAAAAATTTTTTTTTAAAAATTCATATAAAAAAGTTACGGACGTTACACGAAGTTGCGCGGACGGATGGACAGACAACGAAATTATTATAATTGGGATAATATTATTATTATTGTAATGCAGTGTAATGTAATGAAAAAACAAAACGGGACAAAAAATTATTTTTTTTTAAATTACAATGAAATGTGTATATTATAGAATAATATGATTGTATGAGTATGCATATTGTTCCTACAGACAAACTGTATATACAGTTTCGTAGGATGTCTTAAGATAATATTGATACAGATTTAAATTTAAAAAAAAAATTTAAAATTCATTTTAATTATTTTTGCAGGCAAGACAGCAATTAAAGTGAAAGTAGTAAAGAAAGGTGGAGAAGAAGCACTAGCTGGGACATCACTAGATGTTACGGTGATAAGGAAGGAGCGAGTCATAGATACTGTATTCACTGCCAGTGTTGCCACTTTGGTGAGTTTATTTGTGTTTTATTACATTGATAATGCATTCCTCATATGTTAAGTAGGTATTGTAACAATCAAACTGGTAATTTTAGTGTATTTTTATTTTATTTTTTAACAAACGGACCGTCAACAGGTCATTATTGACCCTAATAAGTAATAAGTATAAATATCTTATGAATATGTTTAATATGTTGTAATTACATAATTCACTTAATAATTAATAGTGTTTTAATGATAAAATAAATTGTAAATAACATTCAGAACCACATAAAGACGATTACAAATCAACAAATACGATTTATGAATGAGTTCTGGATTAACATGTTTTACAATGAGTGCGCGCGGGTTCCGAGGCCAACACCGTGCGTCTATGACGAGCATTTATTACACGCTCAAGCGACCGTCAACCAAGTTTTATCAATATTTCACTTTTGAACTGAGCCTGTATCATAAAGAATATATCAAGTTTGCCGTCTCTGGATACCTCGTTATAATAGTAATTGATCACAGATTGTTAGTTAACTTTGTTAAAACCACTACCAGATTTTAGGTCTACCGGTTTCGAGACGTACCCGTCTCTTCGTCAGGACCAACACTACACCACTACATTCACAACACTACTCACCTCAACTATAGTATTGTTACACTTCCACCAATAATTGATCACATGCGTGTTAGTCTTGTCAGGGACAAACATGCACTGTTAGCCTAATGAACCATCAGGGATCTACCGAAAGAGAGTGAGAGGGGGCGGGGTCTAAAGTGGCTGTTACCCCATCTTTTGTGAACGTTAAATTAAACAAAGGGCTATACGGAAAATTAATTTGGTTGTTAATTAGGGGTGCTCTATTATTAACCGCCTCCCTAATGTAAAAAATTTCTAAATTATTCAATTATAAACCTTTATTATTAGTGTTTAATATTTTTACCCCTGTTTTTGCGTCAAATTTATGATCATTTTCTATGAGGTGGTTGGCAAAATCAGAAAAATTGTTGTTATTTTGTTTATAGAGCTGAATAGAAATTAACGACAATGCCTTGCATTTTTATATCAGCAATTTTAATAGAATGTTCATTATTAATCATTGCATTAAAGTTTTTGTAGGCGTTTTTCCAAGCATCAATCAGTCAATGTAGTAGAGGAAAAACTACTAACTAGTAGTAGGTTTTATCACTATGTTATATGATAAAATACAGAAAATATTATTCAAAACTATTTTCATTATTTGAATGTGACATGAACATAAGTTTAAGTACTTACTAAAAGTTCTATAGACATATACAATTAAACATACAAAACATACAAAATAATGATCAATATAATGACCGATAATCTCGTCCGATTTTTCGGTTCGGGATTGATCTCGTAAAATACTTCGAGATCTCGTGGGATCCGGATTGCATTCCCTAGACCTTTCATAGGGCTGGCTTATGTGATCACTTTACACAGTGTAACGTTCACCGATTCCTCTTATGATAGACTACCACATCTATCAAAATTTTGGAAGTTGCACATATGTTAAATCTGTGCACCTTGTTTCATATGTGAGTTGTATTTCACTACTGCCACCCGTGGCTGAAATTTGTCATCCCCACATAAACCAGTACAGGTGTCACCGTTGGTAAAGAGATATCTATATTTTGATTTGAGTTAATAAAGCAATATTATTTTTATATGCATATGTTCTTTCATCCAATGCTTGGTTAGCTATTCTTCTACTGATTATCTTTTTAATTTGATTTTTTTCACCCAGGTATCGTTAATCTACATAAACTTTGGATGCGCTCTCGACTGGCCTACAGTGAAAGCAACGATCAAGCGGCCAGTCGGACCGGCCATTGGATTTGTTGGTCAATTTGTCTTTATGCCACTGGTCAGTACTTATTTTCCCTTTTTATATAATTTAAGATCTCTAATTAAAGTAGCTAGTAGAAACAACGCAAAACTAATCAAATTTTATAATTGATGTGCACATGCTTTGATATCGTGATACCAATTATTACCATGCCGCTTTTGAACGTAT